>JAHWFP010203818.1:34498-45328 GCA_023313725.1 Lithobius niger
TGTCACTGCTCTATAGCGTTTTCACTAGACTGAATCCATATTACGCACGACAATGATCGATTGCATAGGCTTACCTAATATTGCCAACTTTTCCGCGATTACAAATGCTCCCGTGCATCGTGTTGAATTAAATGTTGATTTTGTTAAATTTATGAATCTTTACGTTAATTTTGCTGCAGAACAACCAAGATTTAAAGCGATAATACATTGATTTCTTTAAACGTTTGAAACTTTTAGTCAATTTCACGATTCACTAAAAAAAAAAACGATTGGTGAGGGAGGGGGGGGGGGCCCCAAAAATAAGGCTACTACACGATTTCTGACCTTAAGGTATTTTTTGGGGGTGGGCATTAGCAAAGCCAGGGCATTTATTAGGCGATTTACGGTACGTGCATGGACTGCATGTTGTCGGATGCTCCGATGTGCATGGTGTGCATGGTGGTGGTCTGTTCCTTCTCGGTCTTCTCAGTGCGGAGCAGAGTGAAGAAATGTGTCCAATTTTGTCACAGTTGTAGCATGTGACGTTTCTGTGCCATGGTTTCGGACCTGGAGGACGTCTCTGTTGCGTACTGGTCGCTTGGTGCTGTTGCTCGGTTCGTTGTTGAGTAGCGGCAGGTGCAGCTGAGGGAGTGACGAAGGCTGGTGATTCTGCGTTCTTGACAGAGGCGTGGGTTGGTTGACTTAACCGGAACAGTGGTCAATCATCGCAGGTGGCAGTGTTGAGGGTAACGGTGCTGGTGCGGTGGCGGCGCTCCGATTCGTCGCTGGTGCATGTTGCTGCTGGTTCAGGATACTCTTTTGAGACTGTTGGCCTTGACGTTGGTGCTTGTCGTCTTGGCTGGTCGTCTGCGGTGCCCATGTTGACGTTGTTTGACTTTGTTTGTACGTCATACTTTGCTCGCTGTGTGATTTTTGCTCTCCAGTTTTCTATGGGAATCGTATGAAATTCAGTAGATTCTTGATGCATTCAATAAGTGCTTCCGGTGACTCAAGATTCATAGTTGCCAAGTTCCACCTGTATTTATTTTGCATTTGTGTAATTATCAAATCAGTTTCTGATTTCTTATCTAGCTTATGCTGCAATTTGCGAATTTGGCGCAGCATTCTGTGGACAAAATCTGGTGGCGTCTCCATGTACTGTTGACGTGCATTATAGATTTGTGCAAGTCGTTCTTGTTCTATGATGGTCTTCTTGAATTCTGCACGTATGGCCTTCTTCATTTCTTGCCGGTTTGCGGGTTTGACTTTGAGTGCTTTCCAACAGTTATAGTATTTCCCTCTTAAATTGCACTGGATTAACTCTTGAAATTAGTTGGTGGCAGTATGCAACCTGTTAAGTTTCCCAGTCATGGAATTTATCCATTCGTTTAGGTTGGAGTTGTCATCGAGTGGCAATGGCTGAAACGTGTGTGCCGTGATTGCACTGCTTAGATGTGCTGTCCATGGAGGTGGTGTGTAGTACATGTAGGCTTGCATATCAATGGGGATTTGTTGAGGTGCATGCATGGTTGATGTCATGTTTTGCGTGCTATTGGCGCTGGTTTGCAACATTTGTTGCATGTTGCTGCTTGCAGTGGTGCTTTCGTTATTCATTTCACCATTTGGTTGTTGGTTTTGAGCCATGTTTTGGTTTTAACCCTGTTGACATGGGTGTGTGTTTGGCGCCATGTTCATTTGCATTTTGCCTAGGTGCATGCTTGGTGGCATGTTTATTTGCATTTGGTTTTGATTCATGCTTGGTTGCATGTTCAGTTTTATTTGGCTGGAATTTTGTTGCCAAAACAGGATAGTATCGATATTCCCGTGGTTAGGGATGTTCATTTGTTGTTGAATTCGCTACCTCGTGATCGCTTTTCCTGGTTTGCTGAGGTGTGATTGGCCCGTTTGGAAAAAATTTCCGGTTGCGTGAGGTGCTAACTGGTTGGTTGGGGTGCTACTCAGTGGTTGCTTGAACTACACGTCGCTCCATTGCATTTGTTGTGATGTCATTTGTTTAGTATTTTGTATTTTCAAGGCAGTGAATTGCTTGACATTTCTTCAAGTTTATTATTGAAATGCTGTTTAATTTGTTTGGTTCCGATTTCCATTTGGTTATTGAAATCATTTATTTACCAGACGGCACAAACGACAAACGACAAAAATTTTTTATTATTATATATCAAAGCAACATAAAATAACGAATATAGGCTATAAGTAAAATAAAACACTTTGGCAAAACTTTGAGGGCTGACCTGGCATACCGCTTAACCAAAACAACAGGAGCTGGCTGCGTAGACCTGAAGCAATGTCACGGCGGGAACCGTGCCAGCATCGGGCACAGTCACGGCGGGGGCCAGTGAGTCCTGAATCCTTCGGGAAAAGGACGAGGACGCCCAACGAAGCCATAGGCCGAGAGTCCCCCAAAGAAGAGTTGAGAATGAAGGAGAGCTTGGTGCACAAGCTAAAAGTGAACACCCTAGCGAGTCCATGTAGTCAGGACTGTCAGTCAGCTACTTTATACGTCACTGTACTCTGGCATGTTGGAGTGAAAAGGGGGATGGGGGGCACATTCACTGAAGATACCCTCACTGGAGCACAGAAACAATGCTGAGCGCGAGCGAAATCACACACCGATGCCGCGTACTCGCCAGAAATAAAGCACTTCCCTCCGAGAGCCAAAGCAAGACTCAATTCTCAAGAGCAGGAACGAACAATGCTTGCACACAACACACACGACACCCACACAAAAGCTGCTACCTGCAGCAGCCCAGAGAAGCACATCACACCAACGATGCATGATCGCAGATACACAAAAATGATGCACGAGAAGGCAGCTTGCACAATAGACGCACCAGATGCACATGTGCTACCCAACGTGACACCTGCTACATAACACTATGACGCACAAGAGTCACTTGCCAAGGAAAAATGATGCACAACCCCACTTCACGAATGATGCAGCACCACAAAGCACTCCCCCTCCTCCAACATCAAGCCACTGCAACCTCACCCGCTAAAAAGGGGAACTAGGTGGAAGAACACATGTGTCGCTGTGCTGCCTTGTGAGACTCGTGGTCGGTTCGAATGTACCTACAGTAACAGTTTGACAACCAACGTCCCAGAGTCTGGATCATGTGGTCCTCTACGTGTGCTGCCGCTGCAGCTGTAGCACCCCTATCTGGAAAGAGTGACCGTTATAATGGAATTTGTTGAGGCCAAGCCTGCAAAACATTTCTTTAAGTTTGCTCACAAAAAAGGTCCTCGTCAGGGGCACACCATTGTCCTGACAGAAAAAAATCACTTTGACTGGTAACTTACATGGTGGAACGCACAGTGTAGAAGGCGACCAGTGCACACACGGGGCAGGTAGCCGTTCCAGTGCAAAACAAATGAATGGTCACTCCCTGCCGCATAGGGTCGGTCTTCGACGTTCGCAGCGTAACATAGGCTTTCTTCAAATCGTTGTCGATTCGGACTGCTGCGAACGTCAGGTCGTTGGTAGCGTTAAAAGTACCATGTGCCGTAAATACTCCACACCGAAGAAAACCAAAGAACGCCATTGTGCAAGCATGAGGTCGGTGAATGGAGAAAATGAGCCTAGCTTGAGTGCGCCGACGATCTGGTTCAACAAGTCATGCGTTATTGGCAGGCGTGGCTTGGGAACGGGTGCTGTGAAACGTTTGACCGCACGCAGGATGGTAGCGAGACCAGGATGGGGGCTCCTGTCGCATCACACAACGGGTTGCTGTAGCCAGCGCTGATAAACTTGAACCGAATGTCGCACAAGTACAGCTTAATCGTGCCGTGCTGCAATGCGAGGACTTGAAAACAGTGCGCTACAAAATAAATCAGAAGCCATTTCCCTACCGGTGGAAGGTAAGAGTTCCAGGTAAGTCCATGTTTGATAAGAAATGACACATAACGCATGAAACCCGTTTCGTATGCACTTCGAGTGTTAGCTGCTAGAGCACCCTGAAACAATTCTGCGACTGTAGTCGTTAGCGGATGGTGACCTGCGAATAGCTGGGGCAGCATTCTGGCTGCAGCTCGGCATGTGGGGCTAGCTGACGAAACCTGTCAACCTGAAAACGAGAAAGGGCATCAGCAATACCATTCTTTATACCTGGCAAATGCATTGCAGCAATGGTGAAATTCCCGTGAAGAGCATTCCACGTGAGACTCGGCATGACTGGCGACCTGCCTTTATTAATGATGTGTACGGTCGCCTCGTTGTCGCACATGAAAAATATTTTCTTCCTTGTCCAAGCTTTTCCAAAGGTGACTGGCAACTGCTATTGGGTAAAGCTCGAGCAGGGCCATGGTCTGCATGTTCAGGATTTCGTCTGGCCACTTGCTGGCAAACCAACGGCTTGCAAAAAAACCACCAAATCGTACTGTAGATGCAGCATCGGTATAGATCTGAAGGTCTGGTGCTCTGGTGAAAGAAAGTTCCTGGAAGAGAGAAATGCATTCCAGTCAGTCAAGAAGCTGCCCCAGAGACACAATTCCCTTCTACAATCCGCTGTCATGGAAACATGATGGTGCAGCTTCTTAACCGACTTAGCAAGGCCTAAAAGATAGCCAATGAAAGAGCGGCCTGCCGGTATGACCCGCATGGCAAAATTCAAGTGGCCAAGGAGACACAACAAATCCCACTTTGTGCAACGTTTCTTTGCATGAAAAATGGAGAGCAAAGCACATATCCTTGATTTCTTGTCCTGCGGCAGACGCACTTCCATTTTCGCAGTATCCAGGGTTATCCCAAGGAAATCAAGTTCGGTGACTGGGCCAACGGTCTTATGTGGAGCAAGTGGAATTTTGAGTTTATTAAACAGATGGGTTAATAAAGCCATGGTCCGCAAGCCGTCAGTTTCCACCACGTCGATTGTCAAGAAATTGTCAAGAAGATGGAGGATGTTACCTATGCCGTACCTATTCTCTACAATCCAGCAAATGGCTGCTGCCAACTTGTCGAAAATTTTTGGGCTAGGCCGAGAGCCAAAAACCAGCCGAGTGTAGAAATAGTAAGCACCATCCTAATTCCGTGGAGGTGCCACACTTCCGGCCTAATTGGTAGAAATTTGAAGGCATCAGTAATGTCCTCCTTACACAAAGCTGAACCTTGACCAAGACGAGAAATAATCACGATAGTGTCTTCCACCCGGGCGTAGGAAAGCGAGAATTTAGTCTTGTCAATAAGTTCATTCACACTGACATGATCCGGGTTGTTGCGCGGTGAGGATAAATCTATGATTAACCTTTTCTTCAATGAGTACTTGCCAGTGGCAATACCAATGGGTTAATACGATAGATACTGAACAGTGGTGCTTCAAAGGGGCCCAAAAGATAGCCTTTCACCAGTTCGTCGTTAATGAGGGCAGTGACAACTCCAGGTTGCTTTCTTGCTGACCAGAGATTCCCACACTCAAAAGGTTCGGAAGGCAACTAACTGTTCAATGCCTGTATGAAAACCAAACTGCAAACCATTAAGTAGGTCTGCTACCTCTGCCCGATTCGGGTGTGTCAAAAGCTCGATCCGCAAAGTTTCCACACAGATTGGCGTTGTCGCTGGCCCCAGTTTCCCTGAGAGTCAAGCTGAATTCTGGGAGCTTGCAGATTTACAGCTTGCTGCACCATGTGTGCACTTCAAGCAAACATGCGCATAAGGACAATTACACCGTGAGCAGCCTTTCTCCTGATTAAAATTATTGCAGATCTCAGTGTCTTTGTGGGCAACAAAAGCCCTCCCATATCTGTCCGTAGTTGCTGACGATGAAGTGGCCCTTGGTCCCTTGTTGGCAGCTGTATTGTTAGCACTTAATTGTTGCTGTGGGCATAGGGATGCTGCATGTGCCACACTGTTGCAGATCGTACAAGCTAACAGGCGTTGTCCAGCGAAAATGTTGAAAATTGTATTATCTCGAATACTCCAATCAACCACGATGTTGGAGTGGCAAAGGATAGCAGCTGCTTTCCGTGAGAATTCGAGGTGGTACTGGTAAAACCCAGTTCCCCCAAATCTAGTCGACATATCCAGGATATCCCTCAAATACATATCCATTTCTTTGTGGCGTTCAGGAAAAGCATCGCACAAGACGGATTTAAAAATGTTAAACGCCCTCCCGAATTCCTGAATAGTTAGGGGCGTTGCAAACGATTATCAACTGTCTTTAAATTAATAACGACACCATCCGAGTCTGCACATTACGAACGGCCTCCGGGAATGCTCCATGACTGGGAGGTAAAATTAGAAGCGCCAAATTCACGTCCTTACCTTCCACGATTTCCCGACGCAATTGACGGTTAACAGTTTCTACGTGCGCGACCGAATCGGCGGTGATGCCGGAGCCGAAACCAGCCGAAAGATGATGATGTTGTCCGAGCGTGTTTACGCCGAGAAAATTGCTTGCCGATGCACTCATCGTAGCACGCCTAGTACTAGCAGCGTTAGCAGACGACAGCGTGTAGTTGACCGGAACTGGCAGCGTTTCCGGCGCGCGTGCGTGAAGTAGCTCGGATGTTGTAACGCCATAACCAAACAATGGCGGCCGCGGTTGCCCTCCATCCTGGCCAAGTCGTTGATTGTGCTGAAGCTGCTGCTGCTGCTGCTGCATAATGACCACTTTTTCGTTAAGCGTCGCAAACTCCTGTCACATTGCCACTAACGCCGCCGCAACGTCGTCCCCGTGGTTTCCTGCCTTGTGTGTGTTTGTAAAACAGTTCGTACGGGAGGCAGAATTGGAGGTCGATGAACTTGAAATTTGCGTGCCGTTTTGTTGTTGTTGTTGTGCTGGTGTCATGGCGGCTGGCGTCGTGGAGGCGGCCACGGATGGGCCCAAAGTATCGAGGGATGTCTCCGGCGCCTTCAGATTTTCGCGTACCAGTTGAATGAGATGTTTCCTCCCGAAAGAAGACGGAAATCTGATACCCAATGTCGTTAGCTTGTTTTTCAAATCGTCCATTGTCCAATTCTCAGGGCGAGTGAGGTCGAAGTCAGAAGTTCGTTGGCGCTTTGCAGGGCGACCCCGATTTGTGCCGACGCCTGTGGGTGCTTCTTGTTGATCCATGTTTCGTGTTGATCCCGCAGTAACAGCGAAAACAGCACTGCTGGTATTAAATCCGAAACACGACGAAACTCAGCCGAAAAACAGCAACTTGAACAGTTGAACAGCTAGAAGTTGAAAACAAGCAACTTGACTGCCAGCCTACGGGGCACTGACCGATGGGTGAGCATGAGCGACACAGTCCCTCACTAGGTCAATGCCCCGAGGCTAGAAGACACCAGCGTAGTCGAATGTGCCGCCCACCAAACCTAGGCTAACAACGTTAACCAATAATCAAGTGTTGTTTGTCAATTACAATTTGATTTTTCTCCCATCGTAATTTTTCCTTTAGTAATTCAATATCGTTTACCGCTTTGCTAGCGTGCGTCGGCCAGTAGACACGTTTCGGCTGTGTGGTGCTGCCATCTAGCGGCGGCGATGTGAAATGCGGTGCTGGCATTTGCTTAGGAATGGGGTCACCTGATGGTGTACCTTGGTCGTCAACATCGGCATTTTCTTAAAACTATGGATGGGTGATAGAAACTGGACTAATGCTCCATCAATGTCGACATTAAAGCTTGTAAACTTTTCGTTTTCGTTTGCTTTTGGTGGTAAATTCGTTACGAATTGGTCAAGCTACGATTATCAATATTTGTAAAAGACAAAATGGCGTAGTTTTGGATGCGATTGGATTTTCGATTCCACTACGGGGTTCTCACAACCATTTACATGGCGCCTCGTTGTCGTGATGTCAGACCATTCATTGGTTTTGGGCGACTCACCAGGAATTCGGCTTTCTGCACGTGCGCTTTGTTTTGCGAGCGTGATTCGGTTGTCGGACATTCATGGATTTGTTTCGACATGCACATGCGCAGTAAAATAGTCCCACTTGTGGGTGGTTATAATTAATGTTCTAATAACATGAAATTTGCCGAATTCATTTTGAATTTGGGTAATGAACGAGTATCTGGCTGTCTGAATGGTGCGAAAGTCATTTATCGGACTCGTTCTTGATATTTCAAGCATGAAATTTTGCGTGCGGTAAATTTTCGTTTCTGCCAAGTTACGTTGGTTTGGATTTTCCGATTCATGAAAAATAAGGTGATCGATCTTAATTCGTTTTGAGTAATGTTCATTATACACTTTGGTAGTCGATTTTACACATGGGTCGATGTCACCTATTAAATTTGTAGTGGTCGTTTTGTTGGTTTGGTGCGACCATTTTCTCACGTCGTGGCCACGTTTTTCTGTTGGTGGTGGGCCCCTCGTTGTAATTTCGTTTCGTGGGTTAAAAAAATACTGTTGGCGCCAACTCTTGCTAAGATGCGCCGGATTGCCCATGGCCGACGATCCCAGACAAGCACAATGAAGGATGAAAAGACGAGTCTTTGCAAGGAAAAAGGTTTTACTGCAGAGCATTCGTAAAAGCAGTTACACTGTTGGAGGCCATCTTTCAGCTCTCTCTTACGGTCTGTGCGCCACCAGGCGGCGCAAGCCCTCGAGTTGGTGAGGGCCAACCGTGTGAAGGGTGCGCGAACTTTGTGGGCCTTGCACCTTCACATTTGTGTTGCTGTCACCGCAATGGGGAGGACTACTGGCCTCCATAAAAATTATTAGTTTAAAAGCACTCAAGTTTTTTCGAAATGTCGAGGAAGTTGCATAAAAACTTGTTTACTGGGCCCATAACCCTTGTGGTTTCCAACTGAACATGCAGTTAGGGTTGAAAACGGTTGGCTTTCGAAGCCGGCTACAGCAAAGCACGTGGTTGAAGTAAATACGACGTCACCAACACTTAAAAGTTATGTATAACGAAGGACATGACTTCGAAAAACCTTTTTGAACAACTAAACATTTACACTTAATGTTAAGATTTGGACTCTATGTTAAAACTGGCAAACATTTGTTAAGTACAAGTGGTTCTGTGCTTAGCACCGCTGGCTGGCTTGCTTGCGTGCATGCCGCCATGTTGTCCAGATGCGAGTCCAGGCGCGAGTGAGCAAAAAGTGAAGCATACTGTGAGAATATCCTGCCCGGCTACATCAAAGACTCACAGTTGGGTTTTCTATCTCATTTACTTCATAATCATTAACACTTCAGCTCAAACCATCGTGCAGCTGGCTTCACGCAAATCCAATGTTCGCGCGCTCGCGGTCTGACACTTGCCGCTTACGATCATACTGTGAGGTGTGCGCCCTTGAGCATGCGGTGGCGTGGAGCGCATCCTGACAGTCCCCCCCCCCCCCTCCCCCTTCCAGAGGTACGTGCCGGTTCGGGCGATACACAGAAGACGGAATACAAAAGTTTACAATTTTTGTTACTAAGGATTGGAATATGAAAACGACGTAGGTAAGGTGCGAAGTGGTCCAAAAAGTTAAACAATCCGACCTCGAATAAAGATTAATACAAAGGAGATTATGCGGCCTGGAACTTCCCTGATCCGTCTTAGTCCTTGAAAATTTGAAGGTTTGCACTCAAGGGATGCCTTGATGCAACTTAGTTCATTAGAAGCACACGCACCCGAGGCAAGCCTCAGTGCGGCTTAGTCCACGTAACACCACTATGCACTGTTGTTGTGCGGGTAGGAAAGCCTGGTCCGACTTAGTCCTTGATGTTGAGTTGGCACAGCCCATGCACAAGACAGCACACGGTGTCCCGTGGCTTAGTTCATGGTTGGAATAGCTCCCAACGTCAGTTCGGCTCCATTCACTGCGCACAGATCCTTGCTCACTGCTAACAACTCAGCGTCCTCATTGTAGATGAAACAGCTCGGTGGAAAGCGTGCAAATAGAAGAGGGTGGATCAACTCATTAGGCCAAGATTGCGGCATTTATTCCATCCCCAACTCATTCGTTAGGCCCTTTTTCCGTCTTCTCATCCTTCCATATCGTTACGGGTTTCACTGGTCATCAGCTCATTCAGGGTACTTTGCTTTCCAACAACACCTTACATCAGCCGGCAGCTCAGAATCACTTCCATCACATTCAGTTGAGCTACTCCCATTTCAAAACGTTCTCAGTTCTGCAAGTGACGCAGAACTGTCCACTCTAAGGCGGACAGTCCCGCAACAGGGTGCTGGGTGATCACGTCCGCCACAGATGATGGTTGCTGGCCGCCATCCTCGTCAGAGAATAGACTTGGGTAATCATCCTCAAAGAGGTGTCGATCTTGCGGCCACCTGCGCGGTTCTTTCCTCATACCAACGCACCAAGTTGCGTCTAGAGAAGCTACCATCTCCTCGTTGACCTTGCGTACGTCTTCAGACTTCCTAACATGCTGCAATGTGTAGGTCCCCTTCGGGTTTTCTTCAAGAATGCGGAATGGACCTTCGAAGTCTGGCTGCAACTCTCTTGTTCTTCCTTTCGGAGGAATCTTTGAAGACGGAACTCTGACCTTTACATGGCGATCAAAGAGAAAGCTCGGTCTTCCTGGCATGCCTTTGGACTGCACGATGTCTATCCTGTACCTGGCAGGCGGACGAATGATGCGTTTGGCCGTCCCCCGCCAGTTCTTTCGCCCATCGTAAGTGATCTGGGGCGAACTGGGTAGCCGGTTAGAATCCGGGTCATGCCACTCCGACGAAACGTAAGTGCATAAGGTGGCTTACTGAACTACGTTATTTCTATTTTGAAAGCCGAGAAGCTCATTTCACTCTGGCTAAAGAAATCGTGAAAAGAGGATTAACGCTATGCCAGAAAAGAAACAACCAAAAACAATGATTGGTTTAGCGAATTTTCGGTAGTATAATATGCTTACAGAGAACATCCACTACCTTCATCAGGCAAAAAGTGTACGAGCACGCACAAAAATA
>JAHWFP010203818.1:55993-105976 GCA_023313725.1 Lithobius niger
TTCCTTTGGAACCCTGGTTGTAATTTCCCCACTACTGACGGTGTTCCGACAGGTAGTGGGGTCTTGAAAGGACCCTTGTTGTGAAATTTCCTGTGGAAGTAACTTTTTTGCTTATACCCATTGTCCTTCTTCTGTGATCTGGTTTTGTCCCTCAACTTGGGGGAGAGGGTCAGAAGTTCTCTGTTGAACAGTTTATTGGTTTTGTGAATTGCCAAGAGTGCAATTTTTCAAGAGTGCCTTTTAGCAAGGCCAGGGCCCTCCTGAGTTAGGCGTCCCTCCGGTGAAGTACCACGTTGGCGGTCGACGTGCCTCCCCCATTGATCTTTTTGGAATTTGAAAGCTTGTTTTAGGAGGTTGGCACAGTCAGTTAGAATCACGTGGTCTTGATTGACTGCTACAAGCTCCGCATGCGACGCTGCATGGGTTCCGATTTGCAACAATCTCTCTTCTTCCTCATACTGTTTGAGAGGAATTTGGATGAAAGGAGGCTAAGCCAGGCAGTGGGGGTCTTGAAAGGAGCATTTGTTGCGAATTTTCCTGTGGAGTAGCTTTTTTGCTTATTCCCATTGTCCTTCTTCTGTGATCTGGTTTTTTCCCTTAACTCGGCGGAGATGGTCAGAAGTTCAACGTTGAACAGTTTGTTGGATTTGTGAATCGGCAAGAGGTGAACTTTCCAAGAGTGCCTTTTACACCAATAACTTAAGTATTCCACTTCTTTAAAAGTTGCATAATACCTGGCCTTCTGGGCCCATGGCCCGAAGTTGGTGCCGAAGAAGAAATCCAACTTGCTAGTTGTCGTGACGGGGGGTGGTTCTTTACCCGTTACAATTGGCTTGCCTTCGTCCCAAATTTATCCTCTTGTGTCCGGAAGGGAACGGCGCATCATTGCCGACTTAGGACGTATTACTGACTCTTGTCTTCCGATTTTTGCGAAGGATGCTTTCGGTGGCTAATCAGGGTTCTCCGTGGATTTACCCGGCCTGTTGCGAAAAAATGAAGACAGCCTATAGTATCTAATCTTCTGTGCTCGGTGTTCATAAAATTTCCTCTTTTACAACTCCGCGTTCCTCTTGTCATTCTTGCCAGCTGAAGATGAACTTTCCTCGCTACTGGAACATTTATTACTCTCGGATGAAACTGGAACTGGATCCGATGACCATAATCACTCCTGGCTAAAAAAAAAAAAACTTTGGCAGGATTAACCTCGGCGGCCTTTCCCTGGTTGAATGATATCGCTACTTTCATTGACCTGTGAACGTACGAAAAGTCACGCTGTGTTATCGTCATCTGTATCCGTATATTTTTTGTCTATAAAGTTTCACAGTTATAATTAATTGTATGTAGTCATACACATGTGAAATTCAAAAATAACAATCTCATCTACTTGGCGGTGATTTACCAAGACCTACTACTTCTCATTTTCACATCCAAGACACTCGCACTTTAGTCTCTGATTACATCGTCTGCTGTTTGTTCTAGTCGAATACAAAAATGGTGCTTCACGCTGCCTCCGGTATGTGTAGGGCTGCATCTGCCGTTCTCCACAATCCCATAGCCTATTTAGTTGTGTGCGATCAGACACTTAGGCCTGTGAAAATTTACCAGACAGTTTGAATGTCTTGAATGTGAAAATGAGCATTTTTGGGATTGACTTTAATTTGGTTTTCGTTCAGTTTCACAGTACGAACGAACGATATTTTGTTTCCTACTCTTCTTTCTTAGTGGCAACAGCAATGTATTCTGACAATTAAGTACTGAAACATACATACGACACTTAAGCTTGTTGGAAAGATGGATGACAAACAATGGTTACAACAATAAATTTGCATTTATGGCCACGTTATTGCGGGCACTTAGCCAGATTTTGTGTTACCGGCTAGATGGCTAGTATCCCACGGCTCCCATGTTAATTTTCGGAGTATAAAAACGTGTACAGCTAGCTAGGGGAAGTTGGCACTTAATTTTGGTACACATGCACAAAGAGTAAACTGAGAAGTGCCTATTTATAAATTGTTTACAGCTAGAAACATTGCCAAACTTTAAAGTGCTACTGTCACCGATTGAAAAGTGAACGAAAATACCATGGTGCCACCTAGCGGCAGTGATACTGTTAACCTTTACAGCTTGCTGCCAGGTGCACAAGGACGTACCAAATTTTCACTCAATAATCAAGGAGGTCGTGGCTTGCTTGTTTTGTTAAAAGAAATGTCGTTGTGCATTCCTTCGCTTGGTGGAAGCAAGTGCTGCTACCAAGATGTTGCCAGATTCTGCAGACTTTCAATCGGTGCCACTTGAATGTGTTGGTTTTTGTCGTTACTGGACCCAACACACCCGATTCAAATGATTGACAAATATTTCCACCACATGGGGAATTTTGACCAGTAAGCTGAAATCTGCTGCATTTTAGTTAAAAGACTGTCTGCCATTGAGCCACAATTTCTACTTGGTTAGAAAGGTTGAATTACAAAGGTTGGATGTTGTAAAAAAGTCATCAAACGTAGCCTTGACAATGTAAATGCAAAATGCTTTTCTTTATTTTTAAGCAAGAGCCTGTACCGTACTTACAAATTTATGGATGGGGTATATGCTATTAAAATTTGGACGATAATGAAGATTAGGCCATAAAAAAAATTGTTTGGTTTACGGGCAAGGTTGAAAATTGAAGCACCAGGCAACCAGGCATTTTATTTAATTTTTTATTTTATTTAACTGCCACATTTCTTTGCCATGGACCTAGCTCAAAGCTAAAAGAGTATGCGGGCAGCCTAAAAAAGTATAATATTCTGCTAATATGGTATTTATGTTGTTTAGTATTAAAAATATTTTAGTTTTTGCCAAATAACTCCTTAGTGGTTTGAGTTAGAGGCTTGAAATTAACACTATTGGAAAGCTCGTTTCGAGCCGGTTAAAATGGTGTACTGGAACGTCAAAAACGGTCAAAATTTGGCGAAAAATATGAATTTTTGCAGGTGGACCAAGATTGAGATTTAAAAAAAAATTGACCCGCGATAATTTAAGGCACCCGCACGCACCTGTAAACCAAACAATTCACTTTGCATGGCCTTAGCTGGCACTTTTTCATGATCCATACACTAGGCTTATAATCAGTTGGGGAGATTTAATGTATCCTTTAATGTGCATTTGGACACACAATTCAATAAAATGGCTTATTTATGCAATTTTATTCCTTGTCTTACGTATAAAAGATACTAACTAGTTGACATAAACTGTGATATACGAAGTGAGTGCATGCGTGACTAACACCTTGATGCTTAAATTGTAAGACTGGGCTGAACCTGATCAAATGGCTTATTTCGCCCAAGATAGCTTAAATTCACAAAAAACACTCACAGTCTTGCTAATTTTCAACAGTACCCCTACTGTCTTCATCAGGCCCAGTTCAATTTACGTCTCTGGTTATATCCTTGCTTGTTGTCAGTTGCTTGGATTTGAATTTGGCAGTTATCACAGCCTCCAGTATTTGCAAGGCATGGCCTACATTGTGGCCTCCCATACTTGCAAGGCATAGGTCCAATCTGGCCTCTGTTGATTCTCCACTTGTGTGCCAACCTCTCTCCTAAGTCTTTTCCTACTAAGTGTCCCACGTTGGGGTGTGATGGACCCTGGATATTCATAAGGGGAATCCCATTCTTTTCATGGTATTGGATGGCAATAGATTCGAGGCAACGAAGATGATTGTCCCGTGCTGAATTAGAATGGATTAAGCGTTTCTCTTCTTTCCCAACCAATCTCGTGCTGTGTGGCAGTACAATGGGCTGCAATGCCGTAATCTTCCGCCTCATTCCTAACATTGCCCATATGCTGGCCTAGCCGAGCCTTCACTCCTTTCACCCACATACACGGCACCACATCCATTGCACGGCACTCTATACACCCCTTCTATGGTATTCAACACACTCTTCATAGCCTCTTCATCCCTAGCTTTTTGAGTCACTCGTCCACTTGTCACTTGAGCTTTCTTCCTTGTACCCTCTATACGCTTCTTCAGCCCTTCAACATTACTCAGATACGTCTTAAAGCCATTTTTGCACAAGATTTGGCGGATAGGGCCACTCGCTCCCTCCAGATAAGTCAGGCTCACTCTCGGACATTGCTCATTCTGCCTCCGATTCAGTCCACATTCTTTCTTCCGCAACCTGTTCAACAGTCCAGCTGGGTAGCCCAGTTTAATGAACTTGCCCTTAGTTTCATGGAGGTGGGGGCCTGCTTATCTCCAAATTTCTCGAGTTTCGGACCAACTAGTATCTTTTTTGTGAATTTAAGCGATCATGGGGGAAATAAGCCATTTGAATTTGAATTTCACAGTAGTTCTAATAACAATGTTTTTGCTGAACCTGATATTTGCATATCGGTAGATAAAACCGGTAGTAAACCAAATCGAAGATATTTTCAATTCTCGTTGACCGAATTTGACATCTGAATACACCATTTCGAAGGTTTTTTCACCACTCTTCCAAGTAGCTGCCGCTTACTGTTTAGAAGTTACAACGCAAAATGTTAAATTTTGGTGGGGGGGTTTTGCGTTGTAAACTTATTTTAGCATATACAATATTATTTAAACCAATCTTTAATTGTGTTAATTGGGAATATTTAATCAGGTTAATTGGGTTAATCGGTAAAATTATTTTAATCGGTATCTGGTATCGGCCAGTTTCGTTTAATGATTGTCTCAGCCTTGTTAACCCTTTGAGTGCTAAACCCGAGAAAATCTCGGACCAATCACAAGCACAGGTTGAAGTATTAAAAACAGAGTCCTTACTACGCGCGAGATGGCCAACAATGCAGGAATGACAACAATACTAGGTTCCCTTAACAAGCCGACTCTAGAGACGGCCGTGGCCGAGTTGGTAGAGGCGTGTGCCTCACGTTTAACAGCTCCTTCAGGTTGCTAGTTCGAGCCCCGTCCAGGTTACCCCTACTTTTTTGGAGATATAAAAAAAACGCAGTTCCCAAAGGGTTAAATTGTGTATCTTGGAAATGAAAGGTATACATTCAACCAAGCAAGGTGTTCGGAAGTAGTCCCTTTTTGTAATTAGATGAAACTGATTAAGACATGGAAAGTAATGACGACTAAAGCGACTGGAACCCAGTTCACATCCTGGAGAGCCGAAGATATTTTTTTTTAAAACTGTAATGGCGTAAGCGACCACATCATAAGAATTGTATTAGTGTGTGTGCTACGCAAGCATTGTGAATGAAATGTGCACCATTACTTTTCAATAAAATTATTTTATTGAATGACTAGTTGGATACAAATGCTTGTATAACATGGATGCACTTACACTAGGAAGAGGCAGCAAATAAAAAAAAAAGTTAATCCATCAAAACTTCCCAAAAAACAGCATTTGTACTATTGCTTCCACATTTTATACTAAATGGAAGATAACTTGCTTGACAGTTTTTAAATTCATATATTGCTAAAGCAAAAAGAATTTAAAATTAAGGCACAAATATCAGTTGAGGGAGATTAAATATAAGTTTGCTTTTTTTTTTAAGTAGTATGAAAACCCAATAAATTAAAAGTAAATATGTTTATAACCAAATTATACACTCTGCAACAGAATAATGCATTAGAAATTATCAAAATATTTTTCCTCTCGGTACACAACCTAGTAAAGACAAACCAATCCGGTGAAATATTTGCCTGGTTCATGTTTTTGCAACTGGTGTTAAACCATACTGAACTATTCCATCAGGGTCCGCTGTTGCCACTGCTATACCAAAACTTAGCAATGGTGTGAATAAAACTGGATGGACTTCTTCAGGGATCTAAGCCTAAAATGGGTAAGACTCAAGAGCTCCACTATCACTGCAAATTGGGCTTCCCAAATGTTGGATAAATGCAATACCAGTTATTTGAGTATTTTCAAAGGAGAAATTAGTTCCAATTAGTAGTGCAGTAACTTCTCTCAATTATTTACACTGCAGCGGTTTCCTGACAAGGCTCCAGACTTAATTACGTGTAAATTATCTGAAACTCTACCGCCGTTAACTTACGTTTCTGCACCAAAAGAGATTAGATTTGACTTGTTAAAAGGCAAAGTTTTCGACCAATGGTTGACGTCCACAAACTTTGCTCCTCCCTCAATCGTTAACTGGTTACAGTAGGTAAGCAGTGTCATCGCCACATCACCTAAACCAAGCTGATTACGGTTGGGCTCTCATTTACTCGCATGACAAAGACTGTGCAGGTTTGTGACGTCTTCTGGTAGTGGGAGGAGTTTCATATAATGGCTGATACTTTTAATTTTTCATTCTGTGGTATTTCCAGGCTGTCGTACCACAAATTTCAGTGAAGATTTTTTTAATATTTTAAACATAAAAACAAACTACCGATATGTTTATTTTGCATTCTGAAGAGTTTATAGCATGCCAGGGAGCAGTTTAATCCTGAAAATTACTAACAAGCCAATTTTCTTGAGTGCTTTCCCCGTTTAATTTTGTAACGAGGCGGCCATTTGCAGGTGGACTGATATTACTTTTACGAAATTCAAGATTCATCTTTAGACAGCGTACTCGCCGCGTGTAAGTAGAGTAGCTGTTGAAACACAAAATCTTTTATCAACTTCACAGGCATAAACTATTGCATTAAAGTATTACGGAATTGACTCGCTTATAGGCTGCGCTAGAAATGTGTTACCGACTGTGGTTTGCACCATTGGAAAGCTGGCGAAAAATAATATGCTCTTTGTATTTGATCATCGAAATCTGTCAATATAGAGCTAAATTAGTAAGACTGTACTGGTTCCAATACCGGTATCTCCACTAAGACATATCTACAAATTTAAAGGTACCAGTGCAGCAGTAGATATCGTTAAGTTGATCGTAGGCTGTTTATCTCTGCACTGTTTGCACTACTGTACCAATTTCTACAATTCCTACCAATTCTATAAGTGTGTATTCAGTTTTTTGTATTTACATGTTTAGTTACCTACAAAAATCAATCCTGGAATTAAACTTTTTTTTTTAATAGCCGTACTTTGGTATTTAATAAAATAAAAAATGTGCTATCTTTCTTAGGATACTAGCAGGGAAAAAAAACATACCAGTACAGCCTTATAAATTAACTTCCTGTCCATACATAAAATCACAGGTTGCTTTTTGGATAAACAATACATTTGAAAAACAATGTGGGTTATGCAAGCCTTAAATAAGTATAAACACCATTTTAAATGTAGATACAAAAGTAGGTAAAACTGCGAATAACGAATTGTACGGCTCGTGTCAAGTTGTGTGTCATAACTCCACAAAAACATTACACATGTTGACTTGTACAATGCACTTATTCTCCTTCTGCCTATAGGACGGGGAGTTTTGTTGCGTTTTATTTTTTTGTTAATACCATGTTCAAGAAACAGTTTGTGCAACTGGTTTTGGATTGGTTCGACTGTACGGTCAAAATTACGGTATTGCACAAATGGAGAAAGCAAGTGTTTTCACTTGAACTTTAATAAATGCAAACATACTTGCGGCTACTTTTACAATCGGCAGCATTTCCGTGTCATAAAATGACGACACTTGTTTTTTGATATTGTACAGGTTTATATTAAAACGTAAAATAAATAAATAAGGCCTCTTCTGTAATACCAGAAATTATACATAGTGCGCACCAACTAATGTTTTAAGAATCGGCAACCAACGATAATAAATATTTCTTATGGTAGAGTAGAAAGCTCCATCATTAACATGCCTTTAGCAGTAGTGTTCCCAAGTTACTCACTATTGCACGCGTGTACTGCAGACCAAGAAATTAGAAAACGGCACGGATGGTCCAAGCTGTGCTCAACAATATAGTTGGCGACAAATGGATCAAAAGAAGAGGATGTGCGGCATGTCTCCAGATCTCACCCCTCGCACTAATTTTTACGGAGCTACATGAAAATACACGTTCACCATGTCAGTCTAATTCCTGACGCAAAAACAAAATTCACATGGTCTGTATGAAGCCAAATTGAACATACCATTGCATAGATGACATGGGACACACAAGTTACGTAAAGTGCAATCTACGCTAGCACAATGGCGGAATAGAACATTAAAAAAAATGTTATTTAAAGATAGCGGTTGTCAAAACTTAAAACAATACTTATACGGCAAAAAATATATCCGTATACTATTCTGTTTGTGCTTGGCATACACCAGCCTTACATAAGTTACATGTGGTATTATTCCGTACTTAGCTAATAAGACTAGCCTACGTCAATGTAGTTCCTGCTTCAGAGATAAAAAAAAGTTGACGGTTTTTTTTTTTAAATCCACTCCTCGTCAAAAACTAGTACGTGCACTAAACCTCAGTAGAAAAGGTTTTTTAACAGGAGGCTGCTGAAAACCATTACGATGTTTTAAAAACAACAGCTCAGACCTTGAAGTGTAGTGACGTACACTACAGCCCGAAGATTGGGTCGTTAAAAGGCACGTCATGGGCGCTTCTTTCGTGGATGTTGATATACCCCAAGTTTAGACTTGTAAAGGGTATGACATATCGCATTACCAGATCTCAGTTACTTCCTTTGGCTTCAGAGGGAAAAAGTTCGTCGTGAGAAGTACAGGTACCAATGTCTACCGCTTTCATTGCAGAAGGGTTATGCCTAGAACTGAAAAAGGGAAGAAAGGTTACAGGCAGTTTATGTAAGCAACGATTTTTTTTTTATTAATGAGCAAATCAAGAACAAGCTTCCACAAAATGGCACCTTTACTGGCAAAAGACTCCAAGTCGTTAGAAAGCATAAAGAAGCATAAAAGAAAACAAAATACACATGCAAGACAAAACATGCAGCATGGTATGACAATAGCCAAATGCACCACCCAAAAAAGACACCAATATACTGTAGATGGAATTTGTAGTAAGCTTGCATGCAATGCACAAACATTATCTTCTTCTACCGTTTCTTGTAATTTACTTTTCGTAGACCCGAGTCCTAACAGTTAATAGTAAACGCGAATACTGTACAGGATTAACTCCAGTATACTACTCCACTTGTGACTTACAAAAATATACGAGTTACGACAAAGTTTGGCAATTCGTGAAATAACTTCAAATAATACTGTGCGCTATTAAAATCGGTTCATCTTCTGTAATACTGTAACGTTCTTTTCTGCTTGATACCAGTTGTGACACAATTAAAACAAACGTGCAGTTATAATACATGACACAAATACAAAAGCTGTTTATCAAACAAGGCTTACTGACCCGAGTATCAGCCTATAAAAGAATACGGAATTCATCCAAGCAAAGGTGCCTAAAGGTCCTACCTGTATTGCATCGCTAGAAGTGTCGAGGACAACAATAGCAAGATGATGACTTGTGCAGAGACGGTGAATAGGCAAAATACTCAGTGCATCGTGACAATCCACAGAAACTGTTTTCCAAATGCAACACCCAGAACTGAGAAGTCGAACGTATACTTAACCCATCTTGTTCCTTAAATTCACTCCTCATAATAAGGAATAGGTCTTATACATGCATCCATTAAGACACAGAAAGGCGGCAATCGAATGATTAAATATTAATGCTGTGCCGATAACTTTGCTGATACAAGTATCGATACAGACAGCCGAAACTTGAGATACTCTGATTTCCTCAGCAAATCGCGGCACTTCGCATGTCGTAATCTCTAGCGGTTCCAAAGTTGCCGATACCACAAACATTGGTGTTGCCGTATTACATATGCTCGTTTCTTAATATAATCATTGCTATTGTATAATTTAAGTTACACTTTAAACACCAGATGGTGCTTCTCGCAGGCTGTGAATATTACTAGATCTTGGTCTATTCACTTGGGCATACATGATAATAGTTACTATTTTGTAGCAATTTCCACAAGCAAGGATACAGATCTTTATATTTTTTTGACTTGCTTTTGCTTTGCTTGAAATTGAAATAATAAGGGCTCATGTTTGTGTGTGAAGTGCCGTACGGTAATTCAAAGTACGGTATTGCAACATCGTGGCTGTGTACTGCTTTGTTTTGTATCTATGGATGTGTGAGGAGCCCAAAAGTACATTCATACGTTAACTTGATTCATTAACTAAATTGTATTCGCACTTTGTAAATGTAAACGTGTTTCAACGTGTACAGTGCCAGTTCGAAGTCAATCCAATCAAGTTGAAGAATCCCAGCTGACATGGATCCCGATTTATTAGATCAATAACTGCGAATTTTCAGACACCACTGGTTCCTCATCAGGCGAACACAGTGGTGGTGGCCGCCACCACTTGCATTGCTTGATTGTTTTTAGTGTTCGTGTTCGCCTTATGAGGGACCAGTGGTGTCCAAAAATTCGCAGTAATTAATCAAATAAATTGCTAGGCAGCCATGTCAGCCTGGATTCTTCAACTTAATCTTCATTGCCTTGGACTTGTTCTTCACTCCAATCAATCGTCAAAGAAAAAAATGTGATGATATTTATTTAATATTTAGGCATGTCGCTAAAGGTTTAAAAACTTAGAAAACCTAACCGTTTAATAATTCAAACTAACCAAGCATGTCACATGTCCCAGACACAGAACAAAACAAGATGGGTTGGCATTACGCCGAACTTCGACGTGCAAATATGACACTATGAAAATTATGAAGTGAATAGATAAAAAGAGTTTGATACAGAAGTGAAGGCAACAAACGCAAATTATGATGAGGAATGAGCTCATTTGAAATATAATTCTACAGATCTACAAAGTGTGTGGTACTACAGAACCAGTCCAGAATGACAACAGCACTGTGGAAGAAAGGTCCATTGATAAACGACAAAGTTTACCAACACAAACAAAAACAGTGGAATTTATGTTTTATCACAGGAAGACTTATCAAATGGCATAACAAACTTTTACAATCATAAATCACAAAAAGTATGAATGATATTAAAATGAAGCTACACTAATAATACTGGAACGATACTAAAAATGAGGCTTAACATTATGGTAATACAGTCCAGAAAGATACTAAAAACTAAGCGTTGACTATGATAACACTGCCTGCAAATACTATCAAGCATAGCTATACTGCATAGTGAATTGCGACCAACTGCTAGAATCGGATACTTGGGGACAGCAGGGACAACCAGCAAGTGGCTGATATCGTGGCTTCAGTGGACTTAATCTACATTTAAAAATTCATTTCCTCACAACTGCAACATTCAAATTCACTAAATTTCATCTATAAGGTGAAGTTATTTTTAAAAATATTCGTTGTATTACTTTGAAATTGGATTTCAGCAGAAACACAATAATACGTAATTTTCAAAAAGTCAAGACATTAAAACTAAAACCCTGCCAAATTTTCGACCATCTAGAGTTTGCTGGAGGTTAGTATTTACACAGCAGACTGTCTTCATCAGGCGTCTTTATTACTTTTTCCTTGTCCACCCTGTTGATGGTTTTGAAAACTGGCAGTTTGGCCGTGGCCTCCAATATTTGCCGGGCCTGTTCCCCACTTTTCCTTAAATCAGCACAAAAAACTTTTCTTAGTACAAACTGAATAGCTGGGTTGGATGATCCCCGGAGATTCATCAGGCATGCCCTTCTCTTGCCTGAATAGCACATGGCCGACGCAAATACTGTAAGGTGAAAATGAACAGTATCGCTGTTAACCACATGGACATGAATCACGATAGATTGGGCAAAAACTGAACTCTACTCATTTCCAATTCTGACGATATTCACATCTGACAGGACTTGAATCTCTGGCTATTCATTGTTCAACACCACATCCGAGAGAATGGCTTGCTGAATGGACAGTCCAACCCAGCCATTCAATTTCTACGATGAAAAGATTTTTGTACCGACCTAAGGTAAAAGGGGAGAACAGGCCCACTAAATATTGGATGCCTCGACCAAACCGCCAATTTTCAAAACCATCAACAGGGTGGACAAGGAAGAAGTATGGAAGACGCCTGATGAAGGCAGTCGGCTGTGTAAATACCATCTCCAGCAAACTCCAGACTGTCGAAAATTCGTGAAGGGTTTAGTTTTAATATCTTGACTTTTTTATATTTGCGTAGTATTGTGTTTCTGCTGAAATGTGGATCTAACCTTTCAATCTATTTTTAATGCATAAAGTAGAGCTACTTTTGTATGGTCTTTATGGCTCGGCCGATACCGATATTGGTCCCGATACTAGCGGCATCAGGCCGGTATCGGCTAACTGTTTTGGTCAAATATCGAATTTTGCGATATCTTCACCAAAAATTGTCCGTTTTTGATGTTCCAATACACCATTTTAACTGTTTTTTCGAGAGCTTTCCAATGGTGCTAATTTCAGAGCGACAGCTTCAGTCGTTCTCAAATTATTTAACAAAAACCAAAAACAGGTTCCAAAAAGCACACTTTACTGCAAGATGCTTGCTCATAGAGCTTCGAGATTCAGAATTTTTCATCAAATTTTGTTTCTGAATATGGAAGAAACATTAACTTTACTGGAAGTAATGCATTGAAGTATCGGCATAGGTATCGGTGATGTAGCATCGGACCATATCGGCATCGGATCGGATCGGTCAAATTTGGTATCGGCCGAGCCTTAATGTTCTTACATTTACCTCCAGAATTAACACAATTTGAGGAATAGTGGAAGTAGCCTAGTTTTAGTAAGGTTGCTTCTTTCAAACATTCCGATCATGATTACATTTGAAAAAATTGACTGTCCAATATGTCCAGTTATGTCCATCTGTGCCCCAAAATGATGATAAACTAAAACATAAATGTGTCGAGATTTCACATTATTTTTCGAAACAAAATGAGAACTTCAACGACTACCTTCACTAGGCGTAAGGTCTTGTCTCTCGTCGTTTGTATACGGCGGTTGTTGTTGCC
Organism: Lithobius niger; assembly: GCA_023313725.1. NCBI lineage: Eukaryota > Metazoa > Arthropoda > Chilopoda > Lithobiomorpha > Lithobiidae > Lithobius > Lithobius niger. The sequence goes on from JAHWFP010203818.1 coordinate 68,819, forward strand.
CTAGCCCACTACGTTCATCAGGCTTTCTCCACGAGCGCCTGATAAATGTGGTAGGCTAGGACAGCAACAACAACCGCCGTATACAAACTATGAGAGACAAGATGTGAGCCAGGAACTTTTAACTTCGTCAAATACGCTTGATGAAGATAGTTGTTGATATGGACTATCGAAAATTTGCAGAATAGTGGACATTCTGGACATTATGCGATTGAGCATTTCGAACTTTGGTAAACTTGAAAACTACTTGAGCTATGGATTTTAAATTATTACCATTCAAAAACGGTGAATTTGAATAAAAAAATGGGTTTTAACTTTCAGAACTCGTAACGGTGTTTATTTCGAAAGCTCATGACAAACTTTCAAAATAATGAGAAACTACGCACAATTTCAAAACAAGGAATACCATGACAGTACCCTGTGAATTTTTGACAGAGCGTGACATCAGTCTTCCTCAAGCACGCACAGTGTTGGGCAAACTCTGTCTTACATCACCATTGAGGCAAACGTTTTAATCTTACTCGACTCGTAGCCTACTATACTTGCCAGGCCGATCTTTCCACTGTGATAACAGTCTCTTGCAGAAATCTTCCCTCAACAGAAACTGAATGTTGGGGTTGGATGGGCCTTGTGTTCATCCAATAATCCGATATCAAAATAGCAATACTACCCTGATGAACACACAAGGTCCACCCAACCCCAACATCCAGTTTCCGTTGAGAGAAGATTTCTGCAAGAGACTGTCATCACTGTGGAAATACCGGTCACGTAAGTACAGTAGGCTATAAGCAGCACAAGATTCAACGTTGTGTGCCACAATGATGATGTAGGACAGAGTGTACCCAATACTGTGCATGCCTGAAGACGTCACGGTCTTTCGAAAATTTGTAGGACACTGTCAAGGTATTCCTTGTTTTGAAATTTTGCTTAGTTTCTGAGTGAGTTTTAACTGATACTGCTAGCCAATAACGATCCATTCTGAAATCTTGGTATCAGGAGTGTGGCCAGTCGTATAGTGGAGGGGACGAAGCGCAAGGGAGCAAAGCTCCCTCACTATTTTCTAAAGAAGGTAAAGTGAGAAATGCAGCGTTTATCTAAGTTGGCCAGGCTTTCAGAGCAGGTGCTACATGGGACAGAAGCTATTTCTTAGAGAGTAAAGTTTTCACTTCCACCATCCATGTTAGTTTTGATACAAATAAAACTAATAATCAACTCGTTTGGTGCGAAATTATTATTTAACAAACAAAGACATAAGCTGGAGTTCGTGTTGCACAACGTTTGTCTTCCGACATTCATTTGGGATTTTGGATACAATAAAACCTCAGCTATCTGAACCCCGATTATCCGAACTGCCCTTGGCCAAGTAAATCGGCGAACTCCAAGTAGGCCTAAAGAAAATATCAATACTTGCTGAACCCAGGTGATCTAGGAATGCTAACAGCCACTGGTTTTTACCAACTCCGAAATATTTATTTTTTATTTTTATTACTGTGCAAGTGAAGTTGTTATATGGCCTCAAATATTGCCGATCGTCGATAGCGCTCCCGCAATCTGTCGCGATCCGCCATCGTTGTCTCCTAGCCGGCCATTCACAAAGAACGTGCTCACACTAGTTCCAATGAGACGACCTTGACACGCTTCACGTGACGTCACATTATGACTGGCTCCCATTGCCACACATGAACCAATGGGAGCTCGCGAGTCGCAATACTAAAGAACGCGCCAACGGCTTTTGAAACGGAGCAGTTAATTGGAGGAAGAGGCAGTGACGTTGATGGCAACAGGAAAGGGGATTTCCCCGGGATTCCCAGATTGCAAACGCGACAAGATGGCGGCCGAACGATGCTTGTTTAATGAATTAGCCTCTGTTCGCTTGAACCAAGCGCTATTTTCATCACACAGAAGCAATTTCACGTTAGTTTTGACGACGTAAAAATACTAATTAAGGTATAAATATACATTATGATTAGGCCTACCGCAAGAATTACTGCCTGCATAGAATGATTTGTACCAAATCAATGTTGATCGATTTCATTTTTATTTTTTATTTTATTATTTACGGTACAGTACCATTTTAGTTTATTCGATTAATGCAATTAATCGCAATCAATTACTTACTAAATGGCAATCTTGAAAATATGAATAAAGGTTGTTTATAGGTAAATAATACCGGTTTGCCCGTAATTTTTCCCTTCCATGCAGTACGGCTGGTTTATTAACATTAATCGGATTATCCGAATTTTCGATTATCCGAACTACCCTTGGTCCCAATTAGTTTGGAAAATCAAGGTTTTACTGTACTTCCAAGTTCTCCATCAGAGCAGATGTTAGTGGATGAGGGAAAAAGAGGTTGAGTGTTCATTAGGAGAACACTTTCATTTTTGAAGCGTTTGATCGTGATGGATTCCCAGGCCCTCAAATGGCAGTTTTTGTTTAAGTTTGACACAAGCAGCATGGAGGCTTGAGTCCAGTTGAATTCGTGTTTGGTAGCAGCCTGGCGTACGGTAAAATGCCATTTTAAAGGTCTTGGGTTCTGGTTGCTGCGATGTGGTCCACATCTTCATGTGGACCTTCTACCATGTCTCTCCCACGTAAACAGCCTGGCACTCACCACATGACAACACATGACTCCACATTTGGTCTTGAGACAGTCCGGGACAAGTTGGTTTCGGGGGAATTCGCCAAATTTGAACACACCTATCGCCTGCTCTGATATAGAACCCGAAAATCCGAAATCCCAGCGAATGCCTGAAGAAGACTAACATCGTGCAACACGAACTCCAATGTTTATCAAAAATTTGCACATAACTACCGTTAGTTGTTTACTTGTGTCAAAAGTTTGAAAATAGCATTATAATCTTTACACATCAGGACTATTTTAAAGAATAGCAGTCCAACTAACAAGTTTTGGTGCCAACGAGTTTGGGGCATACTTTAACTGCACAGTAAGTAATACAGTGGAAACTTTTAAAAATGCTTTTAACGTTTCTTTTTGTTTGTTTCTTGCATCTTAAGGAGTTTTGTCAACCGGCTATCATTTTGAATATTCATGAATACCACTATATGGGGTGAACAAAAAGTCAAGGTCCATTTTAGCAATTTAGTATGTACTGTAAAAGGAGATTTAATTGTGGGGTATATGTATACAGTTGCGCAATTCAATTCTAACATGTGAGAATCGCTGCCCTTGATATGTCCATACAAGGTTATTACAATGCTAACTTCAGAACTATACGTAACTGGTAGGGATGTGCAAGTAGAATAATTTTAATTAGAGTCGAGCCGAGCCAAGTTTGCAACAGAATAATCGAGTATCAAGCCAAGTTTGAGTATTTGGTGAAGACACTTCTTTTGCAAGTGTCTTTTTTATTCGTTAGTGTAATAATAAGTAAAATACTGCTTAACGGACTGTGTGGGTCAACATGTACAACCGGTTTCCCAGTTTTTAGGCTGTAACTAAGTTTAACCGCAAACCAGAATGGAATTCGGAGCATGTAAGCAGGTGGTGCCAATGTCCTGCATGGCCTGGGATGCTGCGTTACAGTTGTAAATCCTACGATTGTGCTCCGAATTCCTTTTTGTTGCATTTGCATTGGTTTATGTACGATTATCTACAATATCCCAGTTAACACCGTTGTTATATGATACGTAGATAATAAGTTAGCAATGTGACGACCCTGGAGGGACTTGTCAATTTCAAGAACAATCATTCCCAATTCCATGTGCCCAAATGACTCCCAAGTTACTGTACATGTAACAATCAAATCACAGCTCATACTGCATTCCAAAAAGAATTCAGTTTTATGTTGCAGATTGAGTTTTCCAGCTGGCCCTGCCTGTATGCAGCCAACTCCCTATTTGACTTACTGGAATTAAAAAAAAAAAACTTTCCCTAGGTACTCGGCCAATGGTGAGTTTGAAGCACAGGCTATACTAATTTTGGCCTTTTAACTTCCGCTACGTCAAAAGAATCTATGGAAGCTTATTTCTGTAACCTCTTTAGACTAAACCGTAATTTGCACTATTACACACTATTATCAGCACACAGAAAAAGATTTAAACACTTGTTTCCCAGGGCCTGAAAGTATTCCACGGATTTGCTTTGTCATCTAAGTGTATACTACTGCTAGTGCAATCTAGGTGGTGTGTGTTGTGTGACATTTTAGAATTTAGGTTGGCACCATACCTCCTTTTGAAAAACAAAATGCTTTTCAGTGTCCGTAGGGTAACTTTTTTCTTTTCCGGCTTGGCAGGCTTCACCTTACACTTTTTCCCGTTTTGGTCAGCACCTGCGGTCCATACATCTTCCCGCTGATCATGCACTACTTGGTGAAAAGCATGCGCGGAATGTGCTTTCGTCAATTGGCGGACAGGGCTGGACTTATAGGACGTAAATGAGTTTGGATTTGCTACACACGGAGATTCTGATATACTTGATAAACTACTTCCATGCTCCAGACATATTATCAAGTTCTTGGCATTGTTGGTGCTGCCGACATTAGCTGGGTCACTCATGTCTGGCTCGCTACACGTGTCATCGATGCTCGCTTGAAGCAGAAGTTCAGCCTTCACGTCTTGCATGCTTTTGGAAGATGGTATATTCCCGCGTGCAGTTGCCCTGCTCACACCTCCCAAGGAACACCCGGTTGATTTGATGTAGCTGTTACTTTCCTCTTCTGACAAATCATCATTCTCCGAAATATGTTGCAGTTTCGGTAAGTGTCCGCTAATGTCGTAATTATACTGCTCATATTCCAGATCAGAACCTCCTTGCACAATGTACTCCTTGGCTGTCACCGTATTCTGCGTGTCGCGACTATTACAGCACAGTTCTCTGTAACTGTCGCCATCGGATGCAGTCAAAGATCGTTGTCTTACATTAGTTGCAGAGCCTTCACAACAGTTACGAGGGCAGCCGAGCATGTCTAAACTTGACGTAGATGCAATGCTTTCAGATCTGGAACGTGACCGCAATTTAGCTCGACAAGATCCCGAGAGGGAGCCGGATGGGCAATTGGTAGGACTAGATCGTGCGAGGCAACCGTTTTGTCCTTTGCTTACATTGCTGGCAAGTTTAAGGGATTCCTGGGAGCCCCAGACTTTTGACTTTTGTGATTTACTCTTCTTGTAAAGCCCACGATCTCGTTCACTGCCTAAACTTTCTTTGCTTGCTGATCTACTTGTTAGTTGGAGACGAGATTCTATAAACTCTTCACGTGAGAATTCTTCCTCATCTATGTCGTCATCATCTTCCGATGGAAGGTCCATAATTTCGTTCTCAAACGATTCTTCAGCCGAGCTACGCAAAGCATCCTTAAGATTTTGCTTGTTGCCAGATTTGTTGGATTTCCTGTTGGCAAGGAAAGATTATTTATTAAAACATTTGCACAAATCAAATCAGAAAAAAAGTTGAAACAGTCACTTAAGTTCAAATAACAGAACAAAAGTGACCAAAAAGTTACCAAAAGTCAGGGGTGCAGAAAATTTTTACTGGACAAAATTTCCCTCAAAAATTTTCCTACACGTTTTTTCAAATTTCCACATCCTTTCACTATGTAGGCAAGCCGATGTCAGTGAATTTCCACAGTTCTTTTAAATTTCCCGTGAACCTCGATCTAGCGTTCTGGCATATTCTGCACCCCTGCCAAAAGTGACTTTTACTTACTCTTAGTTGTGTTCACGTTTTGACGCAAGTCAAGTCCTTTTATGCTAACTTTCTTTACCTCTTGTGCATTTCATAAGAGTCTTTTTGATAAGTTTAAATAAAAAGTGACCGAAAGTGGCCCTTTCAGCAAAAAAAGTGACTTACGTTTCCTTCTCTTTTAAAAAAGTGGCTTTTAGTGTAACCTGATCCTAGCTCTTTAATGGTTGAAAACTCTGGATCACCTGACTTAGTTACGAAAGTAGCAACAAATGTTTCTGGTCTCTGTGGGGTACCAGTTGCCAACTAAAAAACCGCTAATAATGTTAACAGATTCCTGTTTGGCTGTGTTCGTGCCACCTGAACTCAAATAAATAAACATGTTGTTACATGCAAGTTCACATAATCAAGACCACCAAAAAGGAGACCAGGGTAAATTTTTCTTCATAAGATTCATTCTTTTTTTTTTGCGATAGCAAAGATAATGTACTCTTTTGGGTGTTGAGGTTAAGACCTCCTTCAGGATAAATCTATTTATTTTAAGTCCGTGCCAACACCACTGTTCAATGCCGGTTCTCGTGTACTTTATGCAGGTTTGATACCTGTACTTGTGGTTATGTGCCATTAATGTGATACCGTTCTCAACACCAAATAATTAGTGATGTGCAGATTCCGATACCTTGGAATCAGCCGATTTCAGGGTATTGGTGTCGGACTCGGAAAATTTTCAGATTCCAAGCAAATTCCATCAAAATTGGTTCCCCGAAATAATCCTTTCCAACTGAAGCCTAATTCTAAATTAATCTGTTTGGCAAGAGTTAACCAAATATGAATTAATGAAACTTACAAGGCCAAATAATTTACCCAAGCTATATTATCGCTCGTTTGTTTTGTTTCACTTTCCATGTTGGACAGATTTAGTTCGAAACCTAGCCAAGGGCTGCAAGAATTTAAAAGCATGTGTTGATCACTATCTATTTAGGGCGCCGTTATTATAACCAGAGTATAATTTTGTTGTTGGAAGGGTGGACGAGGAGATAACATTTCATGCCAATAAATTATAATTGGGGGAGTGGGGGGGGGGGGGGCGGCAATGTAAAAACTAATCTGGGAAAACAGTTGAAGGAAAATTATAAGCCAAACTAGCCCAGAAACTTGCTACAGTACATGGTTAAATTTTCCCTGGTATCGGTATCGGAATATCGGTGGAATCGACAGTTGGTATCGGTGGGATCGGCACCGGAAAATTGGTATCGGCACACCACTACAGATAATGCGGAAGGCAAAATCCTTACAGGGATAGAGAACGCAAAAAGAGTCAAGTCTACAGCAATCCTCATTCTTCAATATTTTAATGACGTATACCACTTGTACAAGTTTACTGAAGAAATTGCAGGCAAAATATTTAAAACATACAGTACAATCATCATTGATAAGATTATATTTTGTTTAAAGTAACTGCAAAACATATTTTTAAGTTCATGGCTATGTCTGGTTGGATGAAAGTTCTGATGGCTTTTTTTTTTCAAAAAATGGAATTTAGATTTAGGTAACCAAGTCATTAACGGAGTTTCTACTGCATCAGTTGTTTGGTAATGGATTAACAAGTATGGCATCAGTGAAGTTTGGTTATGAACATTTCGTACTTCGCAGCAAGTTTTTTACCAGTTAGATTTGTATTGGTTCGGTAAAAAGACGTTGATGGTACAGCCTTTACGGAGAGTGACTGTATCCCCAATCAGTAGATTTCACTTACAATTACCGTAAATGCACGAGTATAACACATGTATAACCTTCAAGTTACCGGACTTTTTTTCTTTAAAAAAAAAAAATTGGAGCCCACTGGTTAGGAGAGTGCCGGCTATGCAAGCAAAAAGGTCCACTTCTTAATAAGCCTAAATGTCACGCTGCAGTGATATGAAATGAATCGCATGTAAATAGAGTTGAACAGAGTTCTCACTTTTCGCCACGCATCTCTTGAAATAATCCTTTAAAACTTGCAGCTCTTGTTTCAAGATTAGTGTTGTTTTAATTGCTAATATTGAAATTTCAAGTTAACTTGTACTTAACCCATAACCGCCTGAAAGAACTTTCAGACCCTTTTTTTAGAGTCCATATGGTACTTGGGTCGGTTCTCGGATTCGAACCGGCATTCCCCGGGGACCCCTCACAAAGCTCGCGCTGAGACTTATTTTTTCGCTGTTATACGTTGAAGGCGTACGGTTGTATCTAGGCGGTTATGGGTTAAGAAAGCAGCAAATTTCATTCTGCGTTCGAGCATCACATTGTTGATCGCTTACTCATCTCTGGCCTAGGTTCACCTTCCTCTTCCTGGAGTACCTAAATGATAAGCTGCTTTAGTGTGATAGCAATGGCGTTTTTCACCAACAAATGGATGTGCACTGCTGGTTATTTATGGTACCAATCGTTCAAAATGCTAAAAGGTAAGCAGTATGAAGGCGCGCTGTACAAAAAGACAAAATATTTGCAATCCAGCTACTCTGACTCAGAGATCTCAAGGCGACTGTTTAGCCCTTGTTTGGTCTCGTCAGTGGAGAATACGGCGTGTACAAGAGCATAGGTCTCTTGCTGGGGGTAATTTAACAAACACAAAACCGGACTGCGAAACAGTCTGTGTAGTGCTCTGCTGGATGAGAGCAGCTTGATTTCAAGTGATGAACTGCCTTTAATAGGCTTAAATATGGGTACCTAACATTCAGTAGAATGGAGTCCACTACAAGCAGTAGTTTCTGCTCTTTTTGCTGCAGCCAGCCTGGTTTTGTGCTTTAAAAGAGAAAATAGCTTTTATTTTACCTGGGGTTACAATATATGTGTTGGAAGGCCAACAGCCTGGTATTGCGGTCGTTCAAACTTTGTTAAGCCATGTAGTAGGGGCGTGCCAGTAGAATAATTTTAATTCGAGCCGAGGCGAGTTTGCAACAGAAGAATCGAGTATCGAGTCGAGTTCGAGTATTTGGTTAACACACTCACTTTGCAAGTCTTTTTTTATTTTTTTATTTGTTAATGAAATAACAACTAAGATGCTGCTTAATAGACTGTGCAGGTCAACGTCTACAACTAATTTTTCAGTTTTTAGGTTATAACTTTAATGGTTCGAGCTAGCGGCTTTTAATTTGTGCCACCGGATAGCTTTCGTCGAGATGATGAATTTTGTATATTTGAACGTCAAAATCGGTCAAAAATTGGCAAAGTTATCACATTTTCACCGGATTTGAGTTTGCTGAGAAAGGATAATAATAATAATAATAATAATAATAATAGAAGGTGTCGGCCAATAAGCTTACAGCTTGTTATCAGGCCCAAGCGGCAGATGTTAAGTGGATGGTTTTACCACCATCAGGAACAGTTGTTTTTTGACGCATGAGGGAGGAAACCAGAGTACCCGGAGGAAACCCTCGTACAACGGGCGGGAAACAACCGGAGAAAAACCCGTACATATACACTTCCCTTCCCAGGATCGAACCCGGGTCTGTCGGAAGCCAGAGATGGACAGCTGGGACCAAGACGCCTATCGAATCTGACGCCCCAGTCCTCGCAGCTACCCGTGCACCCACGATGCAAGCGACGAGCCGAGTTCGAGAGTATACGTTGCGTACTCGGGTCGAATTTTTCGAGTATCACTTATCCCTACTTTGTAGATTACCTGTGGGTATACCGGGGTGCGCCCCCCCCCCCGTAATAATTTTTTTTTTTTTTGCACAACCAGCTTATTTTTTAGTGGTGCGAATTATCTGGGAGGCGCGACATGCGTAAAATTACACTAGTATTTGACCAAAAATAATACAGGATGGTACTTACGGAAGAGTGGAAGGCAGTTCTCCTTGAGACTGAGGGCTCATCTGAGCAGTAACTAATTGGAAGGAATGCTCCATTGAGTCGTTTAGGCGCCTCACAAAGTCTCGTAACCTTTGTAAACACATGGTGATGTAGTTAAAATCGGGATGTTCTGCATCGGTGTATTTAAGTATTTGCTGAAATGGTAAGGATGTTATTGCATTACTAAAAACGTCTTGCAACATTGCAGCATAAAGAAGGTGAAGCAGCTTGCAGATGAAGCGGAAGCCAAATTACGCACAGCTACCATACTTAGGGTATCAAAGCCAGTTGTGCAAGTATAGATCACTGGTTGAGAATTTTTTGTAATATCCAATTTCTTATAGATCACTGCTTGAGAACTTTTCATAATACCTAATTTCTTACAGATTTAACTTTTGTTTAATATTTCCTTAAATATAAGCTTTTTTTATGTAATATTTACAATTTTTTTTATTGCTGAATGTTGAAGTATTTTATTTCATATTTTCCTTGCAAGGATATTATCCTGGACCAGTTTACAAAAAGCAAGTGCGTAGATGGTAGTTTTCAATTAAAGTGGTGTAAACAAAACTTATTACGTAGCGCAAGCAATATTACCTTTGTCTGGCTAGATTCCAGTGGACACCAAATTCATTTTAACAGCTTTCATTAATTCTGAAGGGGCTCCAAACTAACTGTACAATAATTAGTCGTACGAGACTTTGAACTCTTTGAATATGTCACCGCCAACTCTTTCAGTTCCTGGTTTAGTAATCTCAACACACGTTATGGAACAAGAAAGGCTTAATATATTTTAATGCAAGTCTACGCGCAGTATGGAATGATTAGAAGCAACAAACAGCTATAGCAATGTTTAATTCTGAAAACAGAAAAATTAAACAAAAATTTTATTGGCGAAATGGGGGTACGAACTGCGCATACCGAACCCCCCTGTTGACCTCGACCCCTGGCGAGCCCAAAGAAGCACAACGCTGTATGAAACAAGTTAAGTGAAAACTGTTGTCCAGCACTGTCCCCTGCCATCAGCCCGGAACAGGTGAGTGAGCCTTTTGGGGGCCAGAGGGAGTCCAGTCCCTGCGATGCAGGGAAAAGACGCACAAAATCACAAATCACAAAAAAAAAAAAAACATATGGCGGAAACTGCAATTACAAGGAGAGTGAGTGGTGGAAGCAGGGGCTGGAGGCAGTTAAAGAGCAACCAGCATGAGCGCGCACTCAGCAAGAACTGAGATGTCTTTGTTTACAATCTTAAGATAAAGAGAGCTAAAAATAGATGGTTAAAAACAGAAAAGTTAACGCGGGTGCAGGAGTTGGTCATCCCATACGCGCCTAGACCAAATCAATGCTATTGCATTACTTTCCAATCTACGCGTAGTACGGAATGATTAGACGCAACAAACAGTTATAGCAAACAATGTTTAATTCTGTAGACAGAAAAATTACACAAAAATTTTATTGGCGAAATGGGGGTACGAACTGCTCATACCGAACCCCACCCCCCTGTTGACCTCTACCCCTGGCAAGCCCAAAGAAGCCCGACCCGGCCTGCACGACCCTGTATGATGCAAGTTAAGTGAGGACTATTGTCCAGCACTAACCCCTGCATCAGGCCGGAACAGGAGAGTGAGCCTTTTGGGGGCCAGAGGGAGTCCAGTCCTTGCGATGCAGGGAAAGGACGCACAAAATCGCCAAAAAACGAAGCTCACGCGAAGTGAACCCCAAAAGCGTTAAAGTAGTCGGACCACGGCCAAAATCGGCATGCGCCCGGGGGACGATGCTAGAAGGGGGGGGGGGGGGGGGGGGGGGGAGTAAGACAAAACCACGTGCATGATCAAACCAGAAGATTAGCAGTCATGCTAAGCCGAAAAGTTATCAGCAGACAACATGCAAGGGACAAAACCAAGCAACAACATATAAAATAACAAAGTAAATTATTAAAAAAATAGGCTATTGCAAGAAATCTTTAAAATATCTCTCATAAAGAACAAAATTGCCGAATATACGCTGGCGGTACTAGCTAAAGCACAGAAATATGCACGTATAAAGCACAGAAATTGGGACTACAAGTAGCCCATTCACCCAGCAGTGGGAATGACTGGAGCACAAGAACGCACTTGGGCACTGTGAAAAGAGCACAAACATGTGAAGCACTGCACGAACACGCACGCGAAGTGCACTTAAAGGCCTAACTGAAGCACATTCTATGTTGAGCTCGTCGCAGAGTGGCAGCCTCCGTGTGAATATAACGGGTGTAGCAATTAGAAGCCCAGTTGAACCCAGTTTCATAGGCCTTCCGAGTACTGAGAGAGATGGCTGAGAAAAAAAAGGTGGTTCACTGTCGCCGTCAAGGAATGATTATCTGCGAATATGTCGGGCAAGTCCCTGGGTGATGACGTGCCGTTGGGGCTAGTTGCCGAAACCTGTCTTGCTGTAAACGAGAAAGTGAATCAGCAATACAGTTAACTCGCCCTGGAATATGATTTGCTGTTAAAGTAAAATTAGCCTGCAGCGAGCACCAAGTCAGACGACTCACGAGTTCCATGATAGCCCCACCGGACTATCATGGATAATGCATACTGTAGCTGCGTTGTCACAGTTGAAAAGGATCTTCCTTCTTTCCCATTCATGTCCCCACCGCATTGCCACCATGACAATAGGATACAACTCCAGCAAAGCCATGTCAGTCACTCGTACTGTCAGTACGCAGTTCATGTGGCCAAGCACTGGCAAACCAACGCCCAGCGAAGTACCCACCGAAGCCAATGGTAGATGAGGCATCCGTGAAAATCTCCATGTCTGCAGCAAGGAAAGTGGTGTTGGCTCGGAGCAACGAAATTCCATTGCAGTGTTCAAGAAGACAAGCCCACCAAGCCAAGTCACGACGACATGCTGCCGAGAGTCTCACATAAAAGCTCAGCTGACGAGTCGAACATGCAAGTGCCAAGCGGTGGCCTACGAACGCTCTTCCAGCCGGAATCACCCTTGAAGCAAAACTTAAGTGGCCAAGTAGACTAAGCAGCTCTCGTTTCGTACGCTTGCTCTTACTGCCGTAAAACTTAAGCAACTCACGAGTGCGTTGCTTTTTCTCGACAGGGAGCCGTGCTTCCTGCTCCTCTGCATCAAGGGTGATCCCAAGGAATTCCAAGGCCTTGGTGGGGCCGATGGTCTTCAACGGGGCTAGGGGAATGTGAAGCTTGCCGAATAGCCATGCAATGAGAGATATGGTGCAAAGGGCGTCACACTCCGTGGCATCAATGGTGCGGAAATCGTCCAGAAGGTGACAAACATTTTTAATGCCATATTTATGCTGCAGGATCCACTCAAGTGCCGAGGCAAGCAGATCAAACAATTTGGGGCTGGAACGCGATCCGTACACAAGCCGCACGAAAAAATAGTAACTGGAATCCCACTTAACACCGTGGAGGTGCCACGAGTCTGGACGAATGGGGAGAAGCTTAAAGGCGTCTGTGATGTTCGCCTTACACATAAATGCGCTACGCCCAATGGCTGATACCACTCGAATAGCATCATAGAGGCAAGTGTACAAAAGGGAAAACTTGGACTTGTCGATGAAGTCGTTCAAGCTTTGATTAACAGGATCATCATGGAAAGATGAAAGGTCCACAATTAACCTCTTCTTGCTGTAATATTTTTCTTGTGGCCAAGCCCAGCGGGTTAATGCACACCACTGGGAACGGGGGAGCATCAAAAGGCCCAATAAGATATCCCTTTTTTAACTCGATGTCAAGCAGTTCCGACACCACGATTGGTTCCTTGCGTGCCGACAGTAAATTACGACATTCAAGCGAAACTTGTGGCAGCGACTCTAAACCCGTATGAAAACCACTCCGGAGACCATTCAATAATTCGATCACTGACGCTCTGTTAGGGAAGTTGGAGAGCTCCGCCTCAAGTTCCGTGATGTTTATGGGAGTGATAGCACCCAAGGCAAAGCGTGATGGTCAGGAGGACAGCATCCAGCGTGGTGGTCAAGAGGTGGTTAGTGCCGTTAGTATTCGGCTTGTTGCAGTCCTTCGGGTCGTTGCCTTCGTTGACTGGAGCTCTACGCGCGTCGAGACAGTATTATCACGATAAAGCTGGACCAAAATTTGACGCTTTAGGCTTGCTGGAGTCACAATACCAATGTCACATAGTCTTTTGCGGAGATCGCCAGTAGTCTAGTTGTCCGGGTTCGTCTCGTCTAAAATAACCACACGTTTTCCTTACCACATGTTTTCCTTACGTTTTCCAGGCCGACCTCGACGTGCAGTTGTGTTTTTGGTCGAGTTCATCGTAGTAGCACTATCCCGGGTTGTTCCATTAATCAAAAAAGAAAAAAAAACGACGGAAAAAAAAAAACACCCAACAAGCACAGTAGGTACAACGCGAGCCAAAAAAGAGCAACCAGCATGAGCGCGCACTCGCAAGAACTGATAAAGAATAAAGCGAGAGCTAAAAATAGATGGTTAAAAATAGAAAGGTTAGAGTGTTCAGGAGTTGGTCATCCCATACGGCGCCTAGACCAAATCAATGCTATTGCATTACTTTCTAACAAAATAATGACGACAGCAAAGCAAACAATTATTTTGTTTTAGAAAGACGATTCAACAACGCTGGAATGTGCAGCAAGTCACTGTAAACTGCATTTTGTATGGTGTCTGCAGCATTTTACAACACATCCACAAAAATACTATAGACCTCGTTTCACCTAATGACCCTAAGTATGTCTCACTGGATACCTCCTACTGAGACTGTCGTACATACACCGTACTGACCCGATTGCAAGGCAGCTCCAATATAATTGCCGTTTTGGGCTTATAAATTCAACAAACATTAACGGACACAATTATAAGGTGGAGGACTTCCACCCAAGATTCTGCCGTTACTTCTTACCAATATAGTTGGTACCACAGCATAGTTCAGCCAATGCCAATTCAGACATTTTTCGTCACATGGGTTCTTTCTTAATTGTGGACTCCATAACAATTTTTAAGGTCCACTTTTGGTTATATTTTATTTTTGCTAAATAATTCAAAGGTATTTGAGCTACTCACTTCTCATTAGCATCAATGGATAGCTCTAAAGAAAACAATTTGAATGGTGTATTCAAACTTTAAAATCGGTCCAAGTTTGGCCGACATTATGGATTTGGACGCAAATATACGAAGACGCAGTTCTAATGGAACAAAGTAAAATAAAAATAGCGTCTTATATTCGGGCCAGTACGATTTATGTTATGTGAAATCTCCAAACTGTTTGATGTATACCAAAATATAATTTTGTTGGCTTGAAAGTGTTGCGGGTGTTATGTTTCTGTTGCATATTAACATTTCTTGCAATGTATTTCCCAGCTGCACATGTCTTAAGTTGCCCCCAAACCTCACCAACCAATTTTTTTTACGGGTAATAAACACAACAAGGATATGCTGTTAGAGCAAGATATTATTTTATAAGCACTCTTCATATCATTATAATTAAAGGCAGAAACCTACACTAGTAAGATGAGAATTACCAAATAATTACCTTTAAAAACAATATATAGTGCGGAATTCTTTGCACAGGCGTCAGGAGAAAGCATCCTAAATCTAGGCCTCCACAATTAGGATGTTCTAAGCATGTCTGTAAATAAGTAAAGTTTTCTTTATGATTACCTACGAAGCACAGAAAAACTCAATCATACAGAGCAATAATTTTGAATTACTACTGGTGCATGTTTCTTTACTGCAAACCAAGAAAAAATCCTACCTTCAAAAATTTTGTGAAATTGACAGACTGTCTGCAGAGCTTGTGAAAAGTTTTCAACACTTCTGGAAAATCATTCACATAACTAGTGTACAAACGAAGCACATCAGACTGGAAGAAAAAAGGTATAAAAATTAAGTCATGGAGTAATGCATAAATAGTGTATTAAATGCCCACATGAAACTAAAGCCCACAAACTTCCCCGGACAGCTGAAAGGTCAAAAAACTTGAAATACTAAAGTTAAATCCTGGCCCAAAAATCGTTGTTAAGTCTGCCGCAAAATTAACTAGGAGCAAAATAACAAAGCTATTTAGCGAAATCAACCTTTTGTCCAGAGCGATTCACGATCGTTAATGACTCTATAAGTTTGCAACGGTCAGAAGTTGGCGTGAATTTAGAATAGTTTTCCATCCAGGATGGTGAAATCGTTTTCCATCCATGCCGACTTCCAGAAACACCCTCTCCTGGACGGGAAATGATGCTTACTTCACACCAACTTCCGGAAAAAGTTGGCACAAACTTGCACAGGAGTTAAAAATCATGGATCTCGTTGGATACGCACATTTGCGTAGTTAGAAATTAGTTTTTAACTGCGAATTATGTTGGAAGTTGGAGAAGTGACAATCGACCAAACAATCTTAGACATTGTGTTTTTTGTTAAATTTAATCCAAACCACGTACGTGGATGATCATATAATCACTGCCTTTCTGTGATGAACTAAACATACTCCCTTAAACTAGAAAATGGTAGAAGAGCCTCCCTTCAACAAGCCCTGGGACACGTTACTTTATCCAAAACTTTTGTACTATGGCCGTACTAAATTGATTTTCCAGAACGATGATCTACCGATCGACAGAGGGTCAAAATTAGGAAAGTTACCAAACAACTGGCATCATCAAAATGATCACTGGTCATCAGAATTGAAACATACTAGCTTCTATAGCTGCTTCTAAATAGTTAATAAGGTAAAACCAGCACTAAGATACATAAACATGAGTAAAAAAAAATAACCCAAGAAAACATGCGACATTTCAAAGCTTATCACACTTTATTATCAAGTATCCCAAAGCCGTAAATTGCATTGAATTCTGTAGTGAACTGAATTACAAAGTTAAAATTTTAAAAAAGGACCCTCGTCAGTACCAAACCTGATGACAGGAAAACCTCGAGCTCCTTCCTAGCTGCACTCTCAAGACTTCGGAGGTAGTGGTTTACCTACTGTCAGGAGCGAACACAGCCCTAACCACTCAGCTATGCCTAGCTCACTCGTAAAACTAATTTTTCATCCTTCGCCTCCCGCGCATTTTAAGCCTAACTACAGTTCCATGCGCGTTTTTGCGAAGGCATACATCTCTGGCACTAAAGGAGTTACATTCCTTAATATTATGGATGTGCGATACTCGAAAAATTCGAGCAGAGTTTGCAATGTGTACTAGAACTCGGCTCGTCGCTTGCATCCATACTCGGGAAACTCGAATATGGTGAAAATGTGATAACTTCAGCAATTTTTGACCGATTTTAAAGTTCAAATATACCAAATTCATCGTCTCAACGAGAGCTTTCCAGTGATGTAAATTAAAAGCCACTAGCTCAAACCAATTTAAAGTTATATCCTAAATACTGGAAAACCAGTTGTGCACAATGACCCACACAGTCAGTTAAGCAGAATTTTAGTTATATTACACTAACAAATAAAAGACACTTACAAAATAAGTGTCTTCATCAAATACTCGAACTCGGCTCGATACTCGATTCTTCTGTTGCAAACTCGACGCGGCTTGATTCGAATTAAAATTATTCTACTCGCACATCTCTACTTAATATAACTTTGATGATGCAAACTTTGGTTCACAAGCCTTGTATTAGTGACAGGTTCGGTCTTGTTTCATAATTTTCACCCGTTTTATTCAACAATAAACTATAACCGTAAGCTTTTATAATACAGTAGCCCATCTTATACACACACGCTAATAAACCAGGAGTGTGCAAATAATGTGTGAATTATTTTGATTAGAGTTGACCTGAGCACTTGCTGGTGCACCTGAACTGTGTACTTTTGCGAATAGGCTTGCGGCCCATTGTGCCTTTCACTGGTTTGTCCCCCCCCCCCCCCGAGTGTTTGATGTTGTTGGCGGTGTCGATAATTTGTGATTATTCTATCCGTTTTGTGTTTTGCTTGTTTTTTTATTTTTTTTATTTACTTATTTTGCATATTGTAATTTCGGAAGGGGCGATTGAATGCTGATCAATTAAAGTTAAAGTTGTAACAAGCACAAAACCGGGCTGGATTCACCAAGTTACTGTTTGTACGGGGCTCCATTGTACTCAACATTAATTCAGAGTATGCTCTCATCCCCAGAGTACTATCTACTGACGAGCCTGGCTTCTCCCTTTACCAGATATTTCTTCTTCTCAAAAAGTCTGGTAATGTTCAAAAGCGAGCCTGTTTACCCACACGAGCATTAAATTGCTTCGGCTAACTTAAGGCTCAAAAGAAATAAAAAAAAAAATACAAGGGCAAAACGCTGTCTAGAGATCTCTTCGATTTCAAGTGATGAGTATTAGGCGGAGTTAAGAGTATTTGGTGAACACACGTTTTGTTCGCAAGTTCTTTTAAATAAATAAAACCAGGAGAAAAATATAAAACTACTGGAGTACATGTGGCTATACTTTTTAAGGAGTGCGTATTTTCGAACACTGCAATATTGTTGAAGCACCGAGTTAACTACAATCGAAACTGAAACTTATCACATGCTGCAGGCTTGTGCCACGCCAGCATCGCGCTATCTGATTGTTAGCCAGGGCGGATCATGTACGAACGACCCTGATCATCCGTTTGTTAATTTTAATAGTTCAACATTGTTTGGCATTTTAAACGGCTATCACTTAAAACCAAAGAACCTAAAATTAGCCTTGACGACATGACGCACACCTCTGCCTCGTACAAGTGGTCACCTCTATTGGCAGATTCCTGTACCACTGGAGATGCTCCCGACTTAGCAGTTCAGCGGAAGTTCGGAAACGTACTCCCCTTAATATTCAATTCTGCTCCAGGTAAAATAATCATTAATTGCATGTGTGGTCCTTCTTTACAAATGCGTTAGTAGAGTTTATAATTTCACTCATGTATTTCAATTTGCATCACTGGAAAGATTTATTTAGCCAATCAATTTGGTATATTGGAATATCAACATCGTTCAAAAAGCGGAGCAATTATCACATTATGACTGGATTAACTATTCGTGTATGGATGCTAGCCAGCAAGCCGAGTTAAGAGTGCAAATTACATACTGGGCTCAATTTTTTTTTTAGTGTTGCACATCCCTACCAGCAAATGATAATCATTACTTTTCCATTACCTCGTCTGGGTCAATAAATTTGATTAGAATATCTCCAATAACACCATGCCATTTCCAAGCCTGAAATCTTTCTTCCAGCTTGTGCAACAGCATGCAGTGTTTTTCATAGAGCTTGTACACTTCCTCGGGAAAGATAGTACTGAAAAAAAAAATAGTTAGCACATTATTTCAAGGAAGGAAGAATAACAATTCGATGATGAAAGAATATCACTTTGATGTTAACCAGTTTTTTTTTTTTTTTTTTTGCAATGAAGTGTGTGAACTGGCCCACAGGCCAATCATTACCACTCAATAAAACTTCAAAAAAGTTTATGGAAACCCCAAAAGTTGATTGGTGGAAGTTTTTAAATAGCAAAAACTTTGTGGGTCTTTACAATTATCTCATTGACTCCTTATTAGTAGCTACCTTAGCCCATAACAAACCAGTCGAAGGGGTGTACGCCAAATGCCCACACAGTCATAGTCGGTTCATGTTGGTGCCCAAGAGCATATATCAGCTGAGAGTTATGTGCGGGGTTAGGCTAACTTGGTTTAGGGCTAATTAGCTACGCCTTAAAAAACTAACTTTAAAGTAGAGGAGATATGAAGAATTCTTCTTTCAACACATTTTACAAAGGAGGTGGTATTTTTTTTTTTAACTTGTACTTAGGGTGGGTCGTTGGGGCCATGTGGAGTGAAGAGGCGACGCGATCCTTTGTCATCCAAAAAATGGCAAAACCCATGACTTCATGGAGTAGCGAGTCGTAAAGCTGCTAATGGTGAAACAGCTTTTTAGCGGTAATTGTCATTAGAGCAAGTTACAGGCTAAATTGAAGTAAAATATGTTAAGCGCAGACCTGCAAAAGCAAACGCAGAGAAGTTATCTGCCTTTATGACCGGTTGGCGCTCCCTGTGTCTGTTCATCGCTGCATTGTTGCTTGGTATTTTTCACTTAGTAAATTTGTTGGGGGGAGGGGAGGGGGGTGGAAGTTTTATTAACAGAGTGAAAAAATAAAATTGTGGGTAATTTGTACACCCTCTTCAGCCTTGTTCTTTGGTTTAGCTCTTATACTGTAAACTTACTTCACATCATTGGCATTCAATACTTTGTTGCGTTTCATGGGTTCTGCAAATGTGTCTTGAAGTGTCCAAAGCATTTTGCAGTATTTGCGTTCTGTTTCAAGTATGTCCCTTGTGACACGTAACCTCTGGCCTGGAAAAATGCAGAAAATTTCCAGTTGTCATTTTAAAACTTAAAAGAAAAATATCTTTGTCCTCAAACACTGCCACATGAACTGAACAAAATTCCCCACTCGAATTTCACAAACCCATTTTTCTTCGTTAAACCAAGCGCCAAATGTCAGCAAGTTCGGCACTTACCAAACAAAATTTACACTGGAAAACGTGACGCTTCTACAATTAAAGGTCACTTACACACGGAGGAAAATACGCAATATTCAAGATAGGCAAGAACGATTTAGCAATTCGTGGCGAATTTTCGATAGTCAGTTAGCTGTGGATGGAAAAACCTAGCCGACTATCATCTTCAGGCACGTAATAAAAACTCCAAACACTACCACCTTATTTACAGTCCATTCGATTCGAAATTAGCATTAACTTGGAGGCGAAGTTAAGATGGCACATACCTATTAAACCAAATTTTTTTTGTTACAAAGCTAAATTAAAAAATAACACATAACGGTAATAACTTTTTTTGAAATTTTTTTTATTTTAAAAAAATCTATTTTTTTTTTATTATTAAGCCTGCTAATAGCCTGCTAATTAGCAATACAGTAAATCAAGTGTAAAAACTTTTCTATCAAAACTATTTTTAAATTTGACATGCCATTTTAAAGGTATAACTTACAGCTAGGACTTAAACTAAAATTTTTAATTAGTGAAAGTATTATTCGAGTAATTATAAGCAAACATTAAAAAAAAACATGTCTTTTTTTTTTATAAAAATAGGCCTAATTAAAAGCAAAATGTGAAAAAAAAAAAATGTAAACCATTTTTAATTAAATTTTTTAGTTTAAGTCCTAGCTACTACTTATGGCAGTCTGTGTGCGCAGTGGGGTTAAAATTGAACTAAAATTATAGTTTTTACAGCTGAAACATGTAGTAGGCGTAATGAAAAATCAAACTTTTCAGAAGCAAAAGAAAACTAGTGTTGTAGCCTTCTTGTTGTACAGAATTGAGGTCTTACCAGCAGCCACTAAAGTGTATCTGTTTCCATGGAAACGAAGCTTGGTAGCTTATTTTGGCATAGTGAGATATTAGCCTTCCAAATTATGGCATACGAAGTTGTTTAGATTGGCCTAACAATAACAAAACAGGCAAAATTCGATGGCTGGAAACAGCTAACCAAAAAATGTGGGCAGCGCCATTTTTGTGTATGCAGCGCCCTCCAGCCTGTTTAAACGTTCCGAAAGTTGAAAAGCAAACATCTGCATGTCGTACGTTTTCGAGTTCAAACGAAATATAAACCGATCTTTGGAAAATTGTATCAAAACAATAAGATTATGATACTTTATGCACTATTTCCGGTTTTGGCCAGTTTTGCAGCACATTGTAAGTTATTAGTTTTTGCGTGTATATAATTAAGAAAAATTATAAAAAATAAATGGGAACTTGTAGATGAAGGTCCAAAGCATCTAGAAAAATAATAAAAAAAAATTTGAAATTTTAATAGGTGTGTGCCACCTAACGCCAATTTCGAATCTAATGGACTGTAAATATGTGGTAGTGTTAGGAGTTTTTATATGAGTGCCTGAAGATGATAGTCGGCTAGGTTTTTCCATCCACAGCTAATTGACTATCGAAAATTCGCCAAGAATTGTTAAATCGTTCATGCCTATCTGGAATATTGTGTATTTTCCTCCGTGCGTAAGTAATGTCGTCTGCTACGTTCCAGAGTATGAATCTCAACGTTTTTCATTAAAGGTCATTACAGCCTAAATACTATAACATGCTCAAAATCAAAAAGTTTGCAACATTTCAGTTAACAGTATGGGAAAAAAAAATAGTTGCTTTAATAACATTAATCCTGTTAAAATGCTTTTCCACAAAGCACCACAAACATAAATAATTTTGTTAAGGCTTTAAGTAATCCGAAACAAAACTAATGACCATATCATCAAATTGTTCAATTCAGAACCTCATTTGATGTTTCAGACAAAACCGGAAATTCGAACCAGGATTAACAATCATGGTTTTTATTTAGAATAGCGTGCTCTCTTTTCGCCATTTTCACGTAAGACGCTCGCCAACAGAGAGCACGTGCGAGGCACAACCCAGTGAATACAGTAGTAGGCTACGGTACCAACCTGCGTCGTCAGCTGCTAACGGAAATGGCATGAGTAGAAACAACGATGTAAACAGTAGAAGCACTTATTGTAAGAGCCTGATGAAAATAGGAAGACTGAAATCTTTTCATCACATAGCCTATGGAAAATTGGCGTAGTACGATTGAATGAATATTTCCTGTTTGTTTTAATGCAGACAGGCACATATTTACTTTGGTCTAGAACAAATTTAAACGGTTCAAAGTCACGCTATGACCAAAAGATAATCTAAACACATAGAATCGATTTGCAAATTTTCGGCTGATCACAAAAGGCTTAACTGTTTGTCTTCAACTTTCATCAGACACACGGGAAAAATGTAGTATTCAGCAAGCCCGTGTAACTGATGAAGGCTGAAGACAAACAGATAACAGGCTTTTGTGATCAGCCGAAAATTCGCAAGTCAATTCTACGTGTTTTGGATTATCTTTTGGTCATATAGCGAAATTTTAAAACCTTTTAAAGTTGAAATTATAAGTAATTAACTATGATACTTACTCTGACGATAATGCTTGTCTGTGATAGGAGGTTTCATTTTATTAACATTTTGATTGTACGTCTGATGACTTTTGTTCCCACGATAATCGGTGAAATTCGCAGCATGTTTAGCTAGTATAAAAGGCAATTTGTCATTAATACAAACAAATTCTTGATACGAATTAAATAACGTAACGAAGCGTTGAACTATTTAAATAATGTAGGGTACAGTTTGGCAGCTTGTTCAGTAGTTATGTTGATCACTAGTGAAACCCAAGCACGCAAAACTATGAATGAACAAGTCCAAATTACTTTACTTAACCAATTATAGTTGAACCATTCTTTGCCAGATTTTTTTGGGCGATCAGGCTAAAACGTGGAAATACAGTGGCCTGTAAAAACACCATGGCAGAAATTTGTCGAGTCAAGTATAGGAGAAAAAAAAGTGGGAGAAAAAAAAGGAAGAAAAAATTTTAAGGACATGCTTTTTTTTCTCTTGTCATGGACTTAAAAAACATTCTGCCATTATGTTTGATTATGGACCAGTCTGTACAAGCCAATAACAGTTTAGGGTATTGCAGACCAACTCAACTGACCAAAAAAAACACCATTTTGCGCGTGTGTATAAGAGACGTTCAACAGCTGTTCATCCTACCCAGTTTATTAATAGTAATAAGGAGAGTCACTGGGATATTGTGCAGCTATGCAATGGATCGCCGAAATTCAGGCCCACTGTGTTTGTTGGTTCCGATCAGAATAAAGCCAGCAATAGCAATAAAAACGCATTATGTCAAGAGTGTTGCCCAAAGCATGAATTTATTAATTGATAGACAGCCACGTGTTCTGTTGATAGCTAGTAACCCACAGTTGGAGCTCGAAACGGGCAAGAAAACTAATTCATTGTAATGATCATAATTTGGAAACCCATTTACGTGTAATCATGGGACCTTGAAATAAGGTAACAGAAATCAATCAACCAAATTAACACTACCAATTTAACTTCAGGTACCTTTTAACTCCTCAATCTGATTATAGTACAGCAAAAAATATCCATTGGTCATATAGCACTCAAGAAGTAATACTGGGCCTAACACAAACTATGGCCATGGATCTATGGCCATGGCTTTCCACTATGGCAAGGCACGTCAATTAAAACTAGTAAAAATGCAAACACATGACAAAAATAAAAGTGTACTAACTAGTGTCAGGCATTCCTCGCTGGTCGACGGTATTGCTAGTTTTTATCTGAAACATATTTAATTACAGCCACTTTAGTTAACGAAAATTGAACTACTTTCTGCAGAGTATTACGGTCTTGCGTTGTACCATACAAGCAAGTACGCATGTATGGTGGGCACCACAGATAAAATTTACACAACAACACATTGGTGAATATTACGATTTTAAAAGATTTGTTTCAAAGTCTTTACTTAAAAAAGCCACCATGATTTACGAAGTTCAGGGCAAATTTATCATTTGTTAGCTATTTTTTTTAGGTAAATACCTGAATTGCTTTTTCCCTGCATTTCCTGCTATATACATTGTCATAATTACAAACATCTTGAACACTTTCACTTTCATCTTCGCTGGAGTCAACGTGGTCTAACTCTAATCCACACTGATTTCCAAGAGATGTACTAAGGCTCAAGCTTTTATTAGCTGCTATCACCAGAGATGAGTCTGAATCGTAATTGTTGTTTTGACCCTCTGGATCTGAAAAACAACAAGAAAGAGTTCATACAACCAAAACTTGCAAGAACGTGTTTTAAGTAAGAAGAAAAAATGAGACGAAAAGCTTTTTCCGGTCGAAAGAGGGAAAGCAGGCCATTTTTTAACATAGTAACTGCTCATCAGCCTTTACGATTGGAACACCAGTCAGCATCATGGAGCAGTGGAGCGCCAGCCGTTGCAACTCCGTTCCTCAAAGTTTAAACTCATTTTTCGTTTAAATAAATCATGTTGATAAAAATTAAATTATGATGACACGATCATGTGTAAGCTTTTGATGGAATTCGTTCGTCACCGGTTATTTTCCGAAATTCCTAATGCATCCAACCCTATCTAGTTTAAACACTTAGAACTGAAAACATTAGGATGGTACATGTCTCCAAATCATGTCTCCATTCATTGTTTTTCCCATCGCACCATTACATGGTATACTCACTCCACTCACAACCTTCTAAATTAAATGAAATAAATTTAGAATGTAAATTTCTGAGAACTGGAGAGCAAAACTGCATATGTATTCCGACCCCCCCCCCCCTCCCACGCCTTCTGACTGCCCTTTGTCCACAGAATCATGCCTTTTCATGCTATATGGAACACCGCTTCATATTCCTTAAAAAATGCCCTGAGGGAAAGGGATCATTATCATTTTGACTTCTTCAGTAGACTTCTGATTTGCTACGGGAAAATGAGTCGAACAGACTATTTTTCTCTTTGTCAGTCTTTTTTTAAATCAAAAAAGGCTTAAACCACTATTATAGTTAGAGCTGTAATTGTTTTTGTTCGGATTTAAGCCATTTTCTATTAATATTTAAGATTTTTTCTTCAGTATGCAGTATGCAAACATCGCACGGATTAACTCAGAATTCACACGTCAGACGTCGTCTGCATGCGGCACGAGTATCATCTTGACCACACTACCCACTCGAGCGAAACATTCTCTAGAGGTATTCAATAGGATATTTTGTTGAAGAGCAAGACGTACACATCGTCCTTGGTGTGTGCCCAAACGAAAAGTGTGGAGTTGGTGGCAATGCCTGCTGGGATGTAAGCAGGAACGTCACCTGGTGGGGAGCTACAGAAGCTTTTAAAAGTTTAAGATTTGGGCATAAAGCATTAAATAAACGATTTTCTACAGGTAAGTATATTTGGATAAAAGTGAAAAAAAATACAAATCACCTGTCAACATTTCCTGAGTGCTTTATATATTTTTGCAGAAAATGGGAAGTGGCGCAGACCACTAATCTTTACTATAATTTGTGTATGCTAAGAAACTTGAAAAACCACCAAATATTGCAAACTTGATTTATTGTATTTTTATTCTTGAGTTCTACGGCATGGCAGCCTTTCACTAATTTTGTCTGCACTAATTTTGTTTGGATGCAACAAACCCTTAACTCACGCAGAGAAGAAACCCAACTTCGGCCAAAATAGAACTTTTCATGTACGGCCGACATAGGCGTAACCTACAAAAACCGGACACTATTTTTGCCACAACTCCGTTAATAATGGACCACTTTCACTCATTCTTTCAGAAAACTCAAGCCTGAACAATTCTCCGTCCGTGAGTGGACAACAATGTGTTCACTCACGGACGCACGCACGTACCATAACGAAGATAGCCCGCCGCTTGTACAGTTGTAAACATGTATTTCGTTTATTCCCCTTTTTTGCATAAAACACGTAGTTTAGTGCAAGGACAAAGCAGTCTACTAGAACACGATCACTTGGAATTGTGCTGTTAAGCAAGCTTCAGCAAATTGCCCGTAAAACTATGCTGTTGGCATTAAATCTACAAGTTTGTAACCTAAAAATTTAGTGTTCTTGGCAAAGCATTTTACATCAAACATAACTGGTTATTCTAAACTGCCAATGCCCTAACAACAAAGAAACTAGTTTCAACCAGAAAATACATGGACAGAGGGATGTGGTCATCGTGTGAGGAGGGTGCGGCATGGCTGCGGGAGAGCTTTCGTTCCAAACGGGAAGCAGATCCAATTACCTCCTAGCTTTCGTGGTGAATGAAAGCATGGAGAAGAGAAGAATTCGATGCTGATAAGCTAACGAGACCGTTGGTCAACTGTTTGGTTTTGTTCTTTCGTTTCGGGTTGTAATCGACGGAGGAATCGTCGGGAAAGTTGTCATGGCAGGATGTGAGGGTGATTCTGCCGGGCCTGTGTCAAGCTGTCTTCCATTTCTGATTCCAAATCGGATATACAAAATTGTTTTGTGGTGAAAGCAGTGAGGTGGTTGGGACGGCGAAATGTGGATCAACGTCAGCGACATGTGGGTAAAAGTCGGCATGGAAGGAATCTTCAAAGGGAGGTTTGCACGATGGAGACGGCATAGGTTTGTGTTTCATTTTTCCGTCAGGGGCTGCTTGCACTTACTTACTTACTTACTACTTACTTACTTTTGTTGAGGGAGGGTGCCGATTGCTAACTCCATCAAGGAAAAGTTGGCGATCTTCAAATACATGATATGGATTCAATCTAGTTTAACTACAATGGTTTTATTCTCATTTATTCGCATATTAATAATGTAATATTTTGTGCATTTAATTTATCACTCGCCCAAACGTGAACATCACCATGAAAACGAATTTCCAGCTACAGTGTTTTGTAACTACCTATCTGAAGTAAATGCAGGCTACAACAGCAGTGAAAGAGTTCATATTCTGTCCAGGAGAAAGCGACTCACAAGTGCTGATGCCAACAACCAGCCCGGAAGACTTATGGAAAAAGGCGGAGCAAACGCACAGAAGTTCACGATCGTGAACCGCGATGGAAAACAAAAATTGATATAAAAAAATACATGAAGATTTTCTAGCAAACAGACTGCGATTTAAGGAGAGGGTGTTAACTCCACTATTTTATACTTGTGACCTTACAACATTTTAAGCTGGCACCAGCCGGGCATTTAATACGAAATTAAGGAATTATTCCTTACCACAGTTGTTGTTCAGTTGTGCTAAGCCTGCAACATAGTCATGAACCATGGCAGACACTAGAACTGGAGAATGTTCAGAAACAGAGGCGGAGTCTTGCTCGCTTGGTGCTGGATATGAAAATGGTTGATGAAAAGTAATGTGAGCCTTTTCAAGCAGTAGAGCAATTCCAGAATCATTTGACTGTGTTCCACTGGATGCACGACCGACAAGGCGATGGGAATGAAGAAGGCGCTGCCTGCAAGAAACAAACAAATGAATTTAGTACCTGGCAACACAGGTATTTTGCTAACAAAAGGACGTACATAAATTACTGTAAACCCTCTATAAAACGTACACCAACAGATACGAGTTGGAAATGTGGGGTTGTACTACTACTCGAGCAGGAACCAACAGCAACATTCAGGATACTTTGACTACAAGTTCGAAGTTTGAAAAGAATAAAAACAAAGAGATAAGAATGGTTGAATAGTATGCATCCATATACAGATACCCGAGTGAATCACACATAAACATTAAAGGGAAAATACGGTCATTCATTTGTTATAGGGATGGCACAATACAAATGTTTTTATCCCGCTACAATTTTTTTAATTATCGCGATAATCGATAATATCTCGATAAAACACACTTTGAGCTGGAGTAACCATTTTAATTTTGTTAATTAAAAAGTTAATTAAAAAAAACCTTGGCTGAATCCTACAGTGCAACCTTCACGAATGTGAATTGTGTGGCGCTCGCAATTTGGCCAGTAGACATGAAAATGCTCGTGCCATTGTCCATTATTTCCTCACCATGTAGAAACAATTCAGTAGTTGTGCTGCTCCTTAATGCTTAAATATTGTCTGCATTAAACTAACTCTCTAATCATCTAAGTGGCTAGTAACAGCATTGAACACTTGGTTGGAGAGCCCTTTTAATTCCACACTGTTAAATTGTGTTAAGGATTGTGTGCCTGAAATTACGATTCAGGCTGGTATGCGTAAGCTCCCATGGTTGTCTGATTATGTACTTAAGCATATTGAGATTAAGGGACGTAGGTGGGGCCTTTATAGGCGCTTCCCATCGCGTGCAAACTTCAGGAAATTTAAGACTGCAAGGCGGAAAGCATGTAGTGTTTTGCGAAGGGCCAAAAGACGCTAAGTGCAGAGCAACCCGCGCGCTTATTGGTGTTATGTGAACCGAGTGAGGAACAACACTCGATCCTTCATGCAGTTCGACGCAAACTCTGGGGGGCACACTACCAGTGATAAAGAGGCGGCTGAGCTTCTGCAAAAACACTTCTGCTCGGTTTTCACTCAAGAAGACGACAGTGAAGCGATTTATTTTGGAGATTTTTGGGCTCAGGTTACCAACTTTTATGTCGGTGGGCTTAAAATTGAGAGTGGTCTGAATTGGGAACATTGTGTTCTTAAGCATCTGCTTAGTATTGATGTGTGTAAGTCTGTTGGACTGGATGGAATTCACCCTCGGGTTCTTAGGGAAGCTGCCCATGAACTGGCTATGCCACTCGCCCGGCCTTTTGCGAGATCCATTCATGTTGGGTCTGTACCGGAAGATTGGAAAGTTGCAAATGTGACGGCCATCCACAAAGCTGGGAATCGTAGAGATCCCGGAAATAACCGGCCTGTGAGTATTACTAGTGTGATCTGCAGGATCTTGGAACGCATTCTTCGTGGGATTTTGGAGACCGAGTTGAAGAGTAAAGGTGTGCCATGTAATGTGCAACATAGCTTTGTTCTTGGACGATCTTCCTCTACTAACTTGCTTCTTTATCAAGAAGACTGGATGTCTTCAGTGGACAGTGGTGCACACGTCGACTGCATTTACTTGGACGTTTCGAAGGCATTTGACAAGGTGCCCCACTTACACTTAATGAGTAAGACTTCGTAATCTCGGTGCTAGGGCTGATGTTGTTGACTGGGTGGAAGCTTGGCTCAGCGATTACAGGCAGAGGGTGGTGGTTAATGGCCAGGCCTCTTCTTGGGAAAGTGTTACTAATGGTGCGCCTCAAGGCAGTGTACTTGGACCCCTCCTCTTTGTTCTTTACACTGATGATGCTTTTGAGGGTATAAGTCATCCGTTCGGGCTTTTGCTGACAACAAAGGGAAGACTGTGACGCTCTTCAGCAGGATCTTGATTGGATTGCGAGTTGGACGAAGGAAGCCAAAATGACTCTTAATATTGCGAAATGCCACTTCCTCCGAATTGGGTGGCGTCCAGGGAAACTGGCCTTTCCTTACGAGATTGGGGACATGAAGCTAACTGAAGTTACTGAAAAAGATTTGGGTGTGGTTGTGTCGCAAATGGGAAAAGAGCTGACCAATGTGCGGCTGTCGTGGCCAAGGCATATCGGGCAATTGGGCTCTTAAAAAGAACACTTACTACGCGAGCACCCAGTGTAATGGTGCCGGCCTACAAGGCTTTGATAAGGCCATTGTTGGAATATTGCACCCAAGTCTGGTCACCATACTTAGTGAAGGATGTTAAGATTGTTGAGTCCATCCAAAGGAGGTTCACTCGCATGGTTGGTACCTTGCGATCCATCCAGTATGACAAACGCCTTGCGTCCCTGGGGGTGGAATCCTTATCGACAAGGAGGCAAAGGATGGATCCGACTTTCGTCTTTAAACTGTTTAAGTGGTCTCCCTGATGTTGACGGGAAGCAGCTCTTGATTGTTAGAGCGGACAGATATGCGGGGCCTCGAATTTTTTTTTGAGGCGGTGTCGTATTGATACGAGAAGGTTTTGTTTCGGGGTTTGGGTTGTGAAAGCATGAATTTTTTTTTTTGGCTTACACACACTTGTAGGCTAACAAATTTGTAGGCTAATGAAAACATTGGAATACATTTTTTTTACTCAAATAAAAGTAAAAATTTGCCCATTATTAACCTTAGCCTACACAATGTAAAACATGTAGACCTAGCCTAAATTAAAACAAAAGGTAACAAACATGTGGAGAAACAGAATTAATTTATTGTCAAGGGCCTGGCAAAAATCGAAAATCTGTAGGTTTTTGTTCGCCGAACCGATTTTTGCCGATCAGCCCAAAATCTGCCAAATCTGTTCGGTACAGCCTTACTACTACTTATACTACGCAATGCCGCGAACCGCTTGTTTCTAGCTATTACGGTTCCGAGGTATGACAATTTAAGCATCGGGGTTTGCGCGATAATTCGATAAATCAGAAAAAGTGCGATACGATAATCGACAAAAAATTTTATCGCAATATTATCGAATTATCGATTATCTTGCCACCCCTAGTGTGTTATTACATTTAACTATGTAACACAATAATACGCCTTTTGAAGTATGTTGAGCCAAATTCAGATGTTATATATTTGCCTTTTTGATCAAACCTTTGTTCTTTTTAGGAAAAAATCAAAAAATTTACGCATAGTAGTTAAATCAGTTAACCCACTTTGCTACCACCGGCACCTAGTACCCAGAAATGGTACTAAAATTGGTAAATCTAAACTTCTTATACATTGTGTAAAATTGAAAAAACGAACCATACTTTGAATGTTCGAAGAATTCACGAATATAATTTCACGCTCAAATTCAAAAACATCAACCGATTATGCGAATCTGCAAATTTTCGACAGGCTGCTGACTAAGGATGGAAAATTTAGTCCATCTGTCTTCTTCAGGCCACCACAAGTAATTAATTTACAAAATTTACATTATTTACAATGTCCGACATGCATCCTCTGTTGTGAAAAGCAGATGACGACCGCGACGCGACTCGTAGTCCTCCGTTTTTACAAGGCGGCTCTTTGCCATTTTTTCGCAAGGCGCTTGCTCAGTTCGCTGCTGATGAGATGCTGAATTGAAGGATTTGAGGGGCCTTGCAGGTTCATAAGCAAAGCACTGAACCACGTGATATTTCGTGCTGCATTGCCAGTGATTCAAGGCCCCTCAAATGCACGTCCTTTCTGGAGTTTGACTCAAGGAGTGTTTGTGTACGGCTCCAGGCAATCTTGTGCTGTGTGTCCATCACATGTGTGGCAATGCTGCTCGTCACTACCTTGTTTCTGGTGTCGGCCATGTGTTGACTCACTCTTTCGTGGACCCCTTTTCTTCTAGTCTCTCCTATATAAATGGCTGGGCATTCTTCACATTCCACTCAATACACACACTCTGGTGAATTCTTAACTTTTTTCAGCTCGTCTTCCATTTCCTTCTGTTCTTGTGACCGGTATCTCTTGTCACTGCTGCTCTTCTTCTTGTGGAGGATCGTCGATTTAAGATTTTTACCATTTTTCAAAAACTTGCCAATTCCACATTTTTTAAGCTCATGTTGTTTAACATGAAGTAACGTGGATTTAACATTTTTTTTTTTTTTTTTGGAATGTATTTATGCATTAAATTTATGTGTGTATGAGTTTCGACGTTGGCTTTGGTGTGTCAACGATGCTAATTTCGATTTTGGAAATTGGTTTCTGTTTCGAGTTGGCTATGGCGTTTACCGTTTCCGGTCGTCGGTGTGTGGTGGCGCTGTGATCAGTTCTTCGATGCTGGAGAGTGGTGCATGGTCGAACGTGACAGTTGGAAATTGAGCGTTGTTTTGCGTGAAGCATCTTTAACGTAATGTGAAAAAAAACTTTCCGATGTAGTTGGGTCGATATGTGGCCAATCTTGATTTCGACTTTGCCTGTCGGTAATTCGATAGCTGTTGTTCGCCGTCATGTTAGAAAAGCGAGTGAGGGAAAAGACCGGACTATAAATGATGCCATTGCGTACGAAGATGTTTTCATTCCAAAGTTTTCGTTGAAGAAATATATCAGTCGTCGGAGCCGTAAAGTCTAGTCAAAGTGCTTGAAGAAAATGCCGTTCACTACAGTTACAGACGCTGGAGTTTTTTTTACGAGAGTGAGGTGTCCAGACGAAAAATAACGGAACTGTTACTTCGATACAACTCTGCGTGCGATAAAGCCGTCTTGGAAAAAGTTCACAACGACCACGTGTTGACGGAAGGTCTGGTTTCGTCCTGAACTTTGACCGCCATTGTGAAGAAAACTACCAAGCTGCTTTTCTACTGTACGGTCCGTGAGTAAACCGGAGACTGACGTTAAGGTCTCAAAAATAGCTAGAAATCACAAAAACTCAATACGCCATAACACCAGCCAACTAACTGAAACTATTTACATGTGTACACTTGTTAGTAGTGGTATAATTTATTTTTATGTGTATTTATTTAAGAGCATTTCCTAATACGTGGGAAAAGGAAAGATTTCGTTAAATTAGTAAAGGGCTCTCATCTCCATAAAACCTAGATTAAATCCAGGGATAAGAGAAGCTGTGCTTCTTATGGGATTATTGGTATATAGATGAAGTTTGCTCAGCCCATAGGAATATAATTATAGGAAAATTATGTTATTGGAATTTGAGAAAAATAAGAGGCTAAACGTATTTTGCGAAATATCGGTTTATCTATTAAGAGGGAAATAAGACTAGCATTGTCTCCCCTTTTTGTTGGAGAAGAAATAGCCTACTTATTTATATTGTTGAAAAGCTTATAGGTGAAAATTATTTTGATTAGCCTACCAAATAATGAATTGCTAATACAGATCGAAACTGGATTTCGACTTAAACTATTTTGTAGCTTTGGGTGTAGCCTCCTAGGGGCATAATTAACGAAACTAACATGTTAGGAATTATAGAAATAAATGTTTATATTTTTGTTACATAATTCAACTTGTGGAATTGATTCCTGTGTCTCACCTAAAATAAGATTGAACCCGGGAGATTTTTTTGCAATAACATCGAACTCAAGCTATAGTCATAGCGAAATTAAGGTGTTACAATCACTTACTCCATCGAGGTAGGTAACTCCCACTCGTTTTACAATTGGCACCCCCTCGATGGTCTTCTTTCCTCCACTTGCTCTCGCCTCGTTTCTTTCTTCGGCCTCCCTTTTTCCAATTGCTCGGGCTTCTTTTATCAAACGATTCAGGAGTCCTCCTAGATATTTTAATCCAATGAACCTTCCTTTGGTGGACTGAAGGTTCTCGTCGGCTATCTCCCTTGTGCTCGAGTGTCGCAAATTTTGGGAAAGCCGCCTAGGCTTAAAGCAAATATCACCAGGGCGGAGATTGAAGCTATAAGAAGTTTGAGGGAGAAGAATCACCTGACTATATGTAAGGCAGATTAGGCCAACAAGACTGTTGTGATGGCAACAGATGCCCATGATATGAAGGTGCTGGAAGATATTCGTGAGTCTGGAATGTATGAGCACTGAACAAAACAAAGGAAACAGACCATTGAGTGACCTGGTGTTTGCGCTTGAAAGAGAGATGAGGGAGGGGCACATTGCGAAAGAGCAGTTCCTTGAATTGAAACCGAGCTTACCTCAGAGGCTGCCTACAATTTTTGCTCAAGTAAAAACTCATAAAGTAGGTATGCCCTTACGGTTAATAACATCAGCGAAGGAAGGCCATCCCAGAAACTTGACTGGTTCCTAGATAGCAGACTTAAGAAATATGTCCAAGCCAAAAGTAGAATTAAACATACAGATGAGCTGATAGGTGAGCTGAGAAACATGAGGGTGAATGAAGATGAGGTGATTGTGTCGTTTGATATGATCAAACCTTTCCCAAGTCCGAGTCACAGATTGATGATGGAGATGTTGAAAGTTTCCACCGCGCAGCAAGACATCCCAGTGGAAGAGTATGAGAAAGATCGAGCGTTGTTGCGTGTGCTATTGTCACACATCTATGTGAAATTTCGCGGGCAGGTATTTTGGCAGACGAAGGTGGCCCCCATGGGTTTCTTTAGCTCACCGATTCTGGCAGAGATGATGCTGCAGCATCTAGACAGGTACATCCTTGACACTCAGGAGGGCCTTTAAGTGGTGGAAAAGATTTGTAGAGAAAAAAAAGACGTGGTAGAAGAGATGCTGGAGTGCCTGAATGGATGGCACATGGACCTACAATTCACATGTGAGCCGGAAGCAGAAAGAGAGATTCCATTTCTGGATGTGCGAATAAAGCGACAGGTTGGTGGCACCGTCACTTTCTCTCCATACTCGAAGCCAACTACTACAGGCAGAGGGTTGCCATATTATTCGGGCCACCCGAAAGGGCAATTGATGAACGTGGCCAAGAATGAATTCATCAGAGTTGTGCGACACTCGAGCACACGGACATAGCCGACGAGAACCTTCACTCCACCAAAGGAAGGTTCATACAATCGTTTGATACAAGAAGCCCGAGCAATTGGAAAGAGGGAGGCCGAAGAAAGAAATGAGGCGAAAGCAAGTGAAGAAAAGAAGACCACCGAGGGGGTGCCAATTGTAAAACGAGTGGGAGTTACCTACCTTGATGGAGTAAGTGATGTTATACAACATGAGCTTAAAAAATGTGGAGTTGGCACGCTTTTGAAAAATGGTAAAAATCTTACATCGATGATCCTTCATAAGAAGAAGAGCAGCAGTGACAAGAGATACCGGTCACAAGAAAAGAAGGAAATGGAAGACGAGCTGAAAATAGTTAAGAATTCACCAGAATGTGTGTATCGAGTGGAATGTGAAGAATGCCCAGCCATTTATATAGGAGAGACTAGAAAAGGGGTCCACAAAAGAGTGAGTCAACACATGGCCGACACCAGAAACAAGGTAGAGACGAGCATCATTGCCACACATGTGATGGACACACAGCACAAGTTTGCCTGGAGCCGTACACAAACACTCCTTGAGTCAAACTCCAGAAAGGACGTGCATTTGAGGGGCCTTGAATCACTGGCAATCCAGCACGAAATATCACGTGGTTCAGTGCTTATGAACCTGCAAGGCCCCTCAAATCCTTCAATTCAGCATCTCATCAGCAGCGAACTGAGCAAGCGCTTTGTGAAAAAATGTCAAAGAGCCACCTTTTAAAAACGGAGGGCTACGCGTCGCCGTCGTCGTCTGCTTTCCACAACAGAGGATGCACGTCGGACATTGTAAATAATGTAAATTTTGTAAATTAATTACTTGTGGTGGCCGGAAGAAGACAGACGGACTAAACTTTCCATCCTTAGTCAGCAGCCTGTCGAAAATTTGCAGATTCGCATAATCAGGTGATGTTTTTGAATTTGAGCGTGAAATTATCTTCGTGAATTGTGTAAAATCCTGTACACAACGAATTTTAATCGTTGTTTTTGTTTTTAAGAGTATTAAATAACTAGAGTAAATCCCCCATTTGCCCTTTAATGAACGATGACAATAATGGCCACTAAACAAACAAGTGAATTAATTTGAACTACAATTCATGGGATACTCTTTGTACTGTAATCCAAAGATGAGCTCTAGCTCACATGAACACTGTGTATTGATTAGGCTAATCCAGCTTACAAATTTGAGGCATTAACACGAAATCTTTATGATGATTACGACAATTTTTAACCCATCCCTTCCCCCAGCAATTTCTTCAGTTTTTTCCTCTGTGATGAATGAATAATTAGCAAATACTCAGTGAATGTTTTTACCTTCTTACGAAGCAGAAAAAAATGTAAATGATGGAGACTCACAGGATGCAGTTTAGAGTTTAAGCTTCAAAATTATCTACACGACGCTACCACCTAATCCTGGAGAACGGCAACACTGAATTTAGTTTTTAACATAATCTTAAGTTCACTTCAGTAGAAATCGCTTCAATTCAAAGGAAACAAAATGCAAGTCTAATGCAAATTTTCGACAGGCATACACTAAAAATGTAAAGTCCTATCATCATCAGGTAGATTTTCTCAAATGCATCATTAAATATCACTTAGTCCAGGAGTGCTTCGTTGCTGGTTTAACAGAAGGAATGAATGGGCAATATCTGGACGAAAACAATCATAAAAAGGCACGGGTTTTTAGTATTTTTATGCAAAATTGGCGATATTTCAATTTTGAGACATTTATGAAATGAGGCAGAAATTAAAGAGCTGAAAGAGAGACATAGAATATTTACAAAAAAAAAAGAGAAAAGGATTTAAAAAGCAAAAAAAAATGTTATTCTACGACCGATAATTAGCTGTGATGTGAATTAACCAATCTAGCTTGCATCTGTCACTTGTGTTAGTTACGCAATATTTTGACGTCTTCCTAAATACTTTTTACAATATTATACTTCCATGCTTGGATGCAGTTTAACCATCAAAATTAGTTTTACTACCAAATTTTCGAAAATCCATTCGACGCTCATCATCGGATAGTTACACATTGGTTGTCAGCTGTTCGCGTCTGGTCGTCCTCCCAGTGTTATAATGTTCCACAGCTTTCTGCGACGCAGTTTTGTAACCTAAACATTTTTCTGCAGGGTTAATTTTTCCGGTGTTGGAATTTTTCAAGGAAACAAACCCTTTGAAGCGACGATTTTTAATTTTTTGTTTGAAACATGGCAAAGCATTAAATTCATTAAAAAACCTTTCTATAACTTTTCCCTCCATTACACTATCCACAGTAATATTTTTTTAAATGCTTGTAAAAATAAGCACCGTGCATGGCAACTAATTACTAAAACTGATTTTTTAAATTTCCTTGTAATCTTGTATCCTTCAGGCGGGCCACTCAGTTTCACAAAAACTCACCTATCAGATGTGCCCAGCCGTCACTTTCAAAGTACCATCAGATCTCTCTCCACCCTCCCCCCCTTCCTCCATGCCCAGTCATCATGAAAAACGGGTTGTGTCGCCTCCTGCCTAATTCCTTCCTCCATATTAGTCCTAAATTTGCAAGCGAGCTGCAGTTTTTTTCTTATGCATTTGCAAGCCCCGTTTGTTTAAAAATGTAAGTTAAATAGTTTTTTTTTTTTTATAAATAAGGTCAGAATGGGAGGAGCTAGTGACTTGTGGTTTGCACCATTGACAAACTGGCGAAAAAAGGGTTAAAATGGTGTATTTGAACGTCAAAATCGGTCAATATTTAGCAAAATTATCGTTGTTTCCGCATATATCGAAAAAAGTGCAGCTTACAGTAAAAAAAAAATTGACAGCAATTATTTTTTGAGACCACCCGGAATTTTCTGCGACGTATGTCGCAGCACTTTCTCACACAGGGGTCGTCCTGAAACCTATGCGTAACTGACGACACGTAAGCGTAGCACAAACCAAATACCAATGAATTCTGTCTCACGATGACAATGTA
>JAHWFP010203819.1:0-41221 GCA_023313725.1 Lithobius niger
AGGATTTAAGGATACCTTGGGTAATCCAAGGGCTGGACTTACTTTTGCAGTTCGGTTTATATATACGTAAAGGGAAATGGGTATTAAACAGACGTTGAAGCTCTCTAAGGAAATAACTATAGCAATATTGGGCGGATGATTTAACTGCGGGGAGAAGGTTCGTATTTGATAGGGAAATATGAAAGTCAGCGGTAGCTTTAGGAGTAAAAAAACGAAATGCTTTTGTAGGAGGCTGCTCAGGAAGAGAGCTGTTCATAAATACAGTATGAGAGGTTATTAGATGATCGGAAATCTTGTTGGTAAGTACAACAGAGAAGCACGGGTCTACGAGATTATTAGAAAGAATGTTGTCTATAAGAGTTGCAGATGTGGTAGTTATACGAGTAGGTAGCCTAATAGTGGGCGCGAGACCTGCACTTTGAACTGTATCCAGGAAGCTAGAAACCTGCTTGTCTGATGAATAGTCAAGAAGATTTATATTGTAATCGCCAAGAATATAAATTAATTTATTTTCTTTCGTAGCCTGAGCCATAATATGTCGAAATGAATTCTCAAATTCAGCAAAATTTCCATGCTGCCTGTATACTACACCAATTAAAATATTTGTTTGATTGCAGCGTTCAATCTCAATGAATAAAGACTGTGCAACATATCTGCTCACCGTTAACTGCAGGTCTTCCCTCGTTCTGAAATTTAGTGAAACATCGAGATATAGCATGTCACCACCATGATCATTACGTTTTTTCAGGTTATTGCATCCGATGTTCGTAAAGCCATTCAAAGAGAATAAATCCTCCTGTCCATTCTCGATCCAAGTTTCCGAAATAGCAATAACATTTGGCATGCTTTCAAAGCCTGAAACGAGCATTTCAAGTTCAGAAAAGTTGGCATTCAGACTCTGTGCATTAATGCCCATTAAAGTAAAAGTGCCTAAAGAGTACGAATTAATGGTTTTAGAAAGATTATTCGCTGAGCAGTAGGAGTCATTCCTAAGTTTACAGGATGGTAGGTTACTATCAATATCAAATGAAGCAAGAAAATCAAGATCTGCTGGTTCACTACTTTCCGTGAAAGACATAAATACACATACACAAACACAAATAACAAAGACTTACCACAAGTAGCTAGGAGGGAACAACGAGTTTGAGGAGGGAAATGGGTGGGAGGGACAGATAGGGGATGTCTGCAGAGAAGCGGGGGTATTTACAGCTAGAGCGTAAGTGTAAAGCCTAAGGCTCTTACAACAGATCATACAAATAAGAATCCAAGTAACAGTAACCCTAAAACATATCCTACAGGGATTTCAACAGTAATAAAATTAAATCTAGGTTGGAAAACGTGATCAATAACAAATAGGTTGCATAAGACAATATGTGTAACAATTTTGTATGTATGTTAGGATAGATGGAGAGTAAGCAAATATAGGAATAAATAAATATCTGATAAATTTAGCACAAAACCAAAAGTAGGATGGATGTTTGCATTAGTAGCAAATCATGGAAGCTTGGACAGCTTGCCTAGACTGTTAGCACCAATTTAACCGAGAGGTCCTGAGTATTCAGCAACAATAAAGTATATAATTAGTGATGACAGGCTCTGTAAAATTGGACACCCTTGAGTGAGTAAGCAATTTTTAATCAATGTCACTTGGACGCCGAATTTGCCTTATACGACCAGAAGCAGATCTCATAAAAATCTTCCCATCCCTAGACCAAACGCATTTGAAGCCATACTTCTTTCCAGCAACTTGTAGAAGGTCTTGGTTTTGCCTTGTGAGATCCTCTTTAATCACAAGCGAGGTCCCTTTCAGTTTTTTCCTGTTTTTAATGATTTCCACTTTGGTTTCATGGGTTGCAAGTTTCAGAATAATAGCTCGTGGTTTATCTTTTGTGCCAGTACGACCAACACGGTGACAATTATCTATATCTGTAGGCTGGAGTGTTACGCCTAATTTTTCTTTGATTAGATTGGCAGCTACATGTTTTGTTACTTCATTTTCTGCGTCAGGCACTCCAAAAATCCTAATAGAATTTTTGCGAGTGTACTGCTCTAGTTCATTGACGGTAGTAGAAAAATCTGCCTCAACTGAATCAAAACGAGACTGCAATGAATCCATCTGTTTCTCTACAGCGTTAATTTGTTCAACGTTAAAATGTATTGCCTGTTTAAGTTCTTTGAGCACGGAACCGTTACAGATTTAACAATCGTTTGCGTAACAAGCTGCACGAATTGCTCTGATTCAAGCGCTTTCTTGATAGAGGATTCAATGAGCGAGGTTAGCTCTGCGGTTTCCATGGTGACAACGTGCGGGAAGAGCGTGCTTACGAGCAAGTTATGAACGAAGAGCTGGAGCGGTTAGGCTTAACAGGAACACGATATCAGCAGAGCATTAACACTTACTGCATTGGCTGTTTAGACATGCTGCATATGAAGTAAAGGGGTTGTCCAGCTGCCTCATATCCATAAGTGACTAATCCAATAATATGAGATAAACAGAAACATTAAAAAGTGCAGACATCCCCTTGGCCACGTCAAGCAGAGTCGGCCATCTTGTCTCTCTTCATGGTACCTTTTATGGTTTGGAGCCTGGGGGTGTAACAGGTAGGGATCGACCGGATACCGTTTTGCCGGATCCGGGTCGGTTCCGGATAATTTGATGTCAGTGCCGGGTCGGTTCCGGATCTAGGTGCCGGATCCGGACCGGTACCGGATACTGGGCAATTCACACACAAAAACGAAATAAAGGCGTTTTTTCCCCCCTTATAAGTTGCAGCTATGGTGTTGATTTTCGCTTTGTTTCACATTATTTTCTTACATTAAACATGTAGAAGTCTTACGCTATTATGAGTACCAGAATAGTATAATTGCATGTAGGCTACAGAACTGTTTTTGCAATGTTGCTAAATTCTGCAAATTTTGTTTGAAACAGTCAAAGCACTCATTAGGTTAATCAATCAGAAAACATTTTTCTAGAAGGATTTCTCATTGATTAGCCTACTGCTTCATTTTGAAAAAATAATTAGCAAAATTTTGAAATATTTGTGAAACCAGTTATGTAGTCCACTTATTTATTTTAGATTAAAATTATTGAATTTTGGTTGCATTAAAACTAAATCAAAATCAAAATCCCAACAAGTCTGTTATTTACTGCTTTAAATTGCTTTCGTTCCGTTTTGTATTGCGTACAGTATAACAAAAACCGAAAGCAAAAAAAAAAGGAACGAAATCAACATAAAAAAAACCTATACTTTTTTTTCATTTTATGAACAAAATTGTCTCGACTCTTGCAACATGGAAGTCATCTTTGGTTTAGCATGCTATTATTTCTTACTAGTTTTTGATGTCATTAAACCGTCTTACTTTTCGAATTTAACCCCGGCTTGCAAAGAAAAGTCGTCATTGCATACAATGGAGGTGTAGCCTAATTCCGACTGAATTAGGTACTTTGGCACGCCTATTTTGGATTCATTTAATTTAATATCATCTTTTAATTACCGTAATTGATGTTTTTGTTGGCCGTATCGTCAAAATTGACGTGAAATTGCTTTTGTTTGCTAAAACTAGACCTTGGTTCAAGCTGTCGTAACTCAACAACGTAACAAACGGCCGCCATCTTGGTCGCGTTGGAAAGCTGGGATTCCCCGATTTGCACGTGTATAGCACGTGATCACTATCGAGACGGGGGCCAGTCGCAAGTGACGTCACGCGAAGCGAGTCAAGGTCACAGCCATTGAAGCTAGCACGTGTGCGTCTATTGGCGGACAGCCGGTAGGGAGTGGGAGCGCGATGACGGCTGTAAACTAATAGCTATCACCAATAGCGAATATAAATTAGGAATAAAACAACTTTAAACTGCTTCTACGGTAATAAAAACTTTAAAAAAAGGATTTCGGAAGCCGTAAACAACGCTGTAATGGAGGAATAACCAGAGGACCATCGTTTCAAGGTATCCCATGTACTGCAACGGAAGATGAATATTTTCGTAAGCGCATTTACGTAGTCGAACTTCAACTTTTTTTTTTAGCTATGAAAACCTAATACGATTATCCCAAGTATATTTTTGTGCACTAATTTACCTGTAATTATTACATCTGCAATTTTTTATACCCGTAGATCGCTTAGTTATTTTACGTCGATTTATTTTACCGAGGCACGCAACATGTTTACGGCGACAAGTTTTGGTTGTGTTGCAACCGGTATCCGGCTCAATATAATGGCCGGATCCGGATCTTGCCGGATACCGCATTATCCGGCGCCGGATCCGGATATATCTGGACTCGGTCGATCCCTAGTAACAGGGATGGCGTGGGAGGGTACGTAAGTACGAAAATATTGTTATAACCATTGTTAGTATCGTCGGCATCGTCTATCATTGGACGGCCAAAGTTCGGACAATGACAATGTGTATATTGACGTGCATGCCTAGACACACAATAGTGTATCACAATAAATCTAAACAAGGTTGCCAAAGAAATTGTATTCATGTCCAATTCATAAAAAATAAACCAACTATAAAAACAAAGCAAAATAAACGAAGCCAAAGAGCCCACCAAGTTGAGAGAGGTACAGCCCATCAAAGGAGTGATATCAACACACCAAAACTAACTAAATAAAACAAATTACAACAAACTTAAAATCAACCCAAAACATATAAAGAGGTGACTAAGTTGAGAATGGTTCGGCCTCTAGACAAAAGATAGTAGCAAAGTGTTGAAAGCCAATTTCTTTTTGACGTGGCACTTTATTACACAT
Organism: Lithobius niger; assembly: GCA_023313725.1. Classification (NCBI taxonomy): domain Eukaryota; kingdom Metazoa; phylum Arthropoda; class Chilopoda; order Lithobiomorpha; family Lithobiidae; genus Lithobius; species Lithobius niger. The sequence continues at coordinate 4,753 of JAHWFP010203819.1, forward strand.
CTGCGCGGTAGTGGAGTTAATTTTAAAAAAAAAGGAGTGATATCATATCAAAAACCAAAACTGGTAAAAGGGGCAGCAAAGTTCCGAATGGTTTGGCCCTTCAAAAGAGTGATATCAACACACCAAAACATTCGTCAACTTAATCGCACCGAATAATACTTTGGACGTTAAATGAAAACTCGAACATTGCTACCGAAAATAGCAAAATGTTCTAGTTTTTATTTAACCTTCGAACTATTAAGCGGTGCGATTAACTTGGCGAATGTTTTGGTGTGTCGATATCACTCCATTGAAGACCGAACCATTCGGAACTTGGCAACCCCCTTTACTAGTTTTGGTTTTTGATAGGATTTGTAGATTACTTAAGGAATCGTGGAATCAGCATTCTGGGAGAGGCTGTGGCAGAAAAATTGGCGATGTGCCTAAAGAACTAAAATTTCAGAATTCGCGAAACAAGTCTGGCCTAGGTTCTCAAAACGACACCATGTATAATAGTGAAAGTATGAAGCGATCTTAATGGTGAAGGCAAAGCCGATAAGGGTACGAAAATATTGTTATGACTGTGGCACAGCAGGTTGCGCATAAGTACCTAGTGAAGTGTGCCAAGCAGTGAAGAGGCTGGGTTAGACTGGGAAGAACTCCCTGGTATCATCAAACTGCCATAAGACTGCCATGCAGTATACCTGTGCAGGAAGGGAAGGGTTGCCAAGAGCCAACCGAAGAAAAGTTGATCTGCCACTGAAGGAGCGCCCAATATCCAGGGAGGAACGTGATGGCTGACAGACGCGACCTCGTTCGGAGGGGTGGTCGAAGAAGAAGATGGAGTTGTATGACGTAGGTCACGGCGCCTGTGCTTTCATTTTGTTGGAGGCTGGATAAAATAGGCGAGGTCTTTACTGTGGCTTGCGTATAGCCGACAACCAACAACATTGGAAGTGCCAAGCAAATTGCGAAGTCATCGGACAATGGAGAGAGCAGCTTGATCTTGGATTAAGTGAGGTTTAACTGGAAGCGGTGTTGGGAAGCTTGATGCTGGAGACAGCGATGTAGGCAGCATGAAGGATGTCCGATTTTGTAATAAGAGTTCTGGAAGAACACATCCACAGAAAGAAATGTTCCCAATAGGTCGCTGAGTACGACGATCAGACTGGCGTGACGGCGGATACGCGAGGGAACGAAAGACGGCGTGACGACTACAAAAGGGTCGAAGCCGAAGGGGCTGATTTTATATTTGCGGAAGAGGTGGTCCTCCAGGGATGCAAGTGCCGGAAGCGACAAGGCGAACCAGTCCTGTCGCAGGAGGAAGAGGTCGGGAGCTGTCACAACTAGCGATGAGAAGCCGAGGTCGAAGAAAACCTGGTACAGTGGCCGGCGTAGGCTAAGCGACAGTTCAAGTGCCGTGGAGTGATGCAGGAACCTGCAGGGCAGAAGGAGGCGGTTGAGAGACTACTTGCTGAGAAAAACTCAATCAAAGCCAGAGTTTTGGGTTGGAATCTTTAAACAAACTGTTAAATGCTTTACAAGAAGCAGGAGCCAAACTTAAGATCGAGAAGTGCAAACTGTCGTGGCCTGAATTAAAATATTTAGCCCACATGATAAATGTAGAGGGCCTGCATACAGTCCCTGAGGTTATCGAGGCAGTCACAACCGCTCCTAACCCAACGTGTATTCAAGAACTACAGAGCTTTTTGGGTTTTGTAAACCATTACTCAAAATATCTACCAAATTTCGCTCATATTCTGTCACCAGTTACACGTTTATTAAGCCTAAGTGTGAAGTGGTTTTTTTTGGGGCGGGGGGGGGGGGGGGGAGCAGAATGTGACCGAGCCGTGAGTAAAGTAAAAGAATTATTTCTCAAATCTAAAGTTTGGTCCACTACGATCTGAAATTAAAGCTCAAACTTGTTTGTGACGGCTCACCTTACGGGGTCGGCGTGTGCCTCATGCATGTCATGAAAAACGGCAAATCTAGACCAATAGCTTTCGCTTCACGTACGCTCACTCAAGCAGAAATGGGCTACTCTCATTTTGATCGAGTAGCTCTCAGCGTGGCTTGGGGAGTGAAGCGGTTTCATGAATAAGTTTACGGTCAGCGATTCATACTTCAGTCTGACCGAACGGCCCTAGTATGTATTTTTGGCCCTAAAAAAGGAATACCACAAATGGCAGCCGCCAGTGTTCAGCGTTGGGCAGTGATGCTTAATGCATACGAGTACGAATTTGAACATATTCCCTGTAAACTTGACTTAACAGCTGACGCGTTATCTCGACTTCCCCTACCAAAAACCAAGGAGTTCGAAAAAGCTGGCGCACAATATAATAATCTTGGTTTAGAAACTGTTTCAAACCTACCAGTTTTAAACGAGACACTAGTTCTCGAAAGCAAACGTGATAAAGTTCTTTCCAAAGTTTATCGCTACGTGAACCATGGCTAGGCTGAAAAAGACGAAATTCCCGATCTGTTACCGTACTTCACACGCCGTACTGAATTCTTGGTTAAAAACGAAACTTTATATTGGGGGTGTAGAGTCCTGGTGCCGACGGCCTTGTGGAGACAAATCTTGAAAGATCTACATAACGCTCACTTAGGCATAGTTAAATTGAAAGGCTTAGCTAGGCAGAAAGTCTGGTGGCCTAAACTAGACTCTGACATTGAAAACAAAGTTAAATCATGCCAAAATTGTCAAGAGTTTAAAGAAACTCAAGCAGCTGGGCCCAAACACACATGGGAATATCCACTGAAACCTAATGCTAGGATACACGTGGATTTCCTTGGCCCGATGGATAATTGTATGTTTTTTATCCTAGTGGACGCACATTCTAAAATCCTTTTTGTGCCTAAAATGAAGTCCACCACATCTGCACGAGTTATCGACGTGCTAAACAATCAAATTGCTTAATATGGTTTAATGGACAGCTTAGTTACGGACAATGCTGTCCAATTTATGTCCTCAGAATTCCAAAAGTGGTTAAAATCCAATGGGATTAAGCATATGACAGGGCAAAGTTTTGCACCCTGGACCAACAGCTTGGCAGAAAAATGTCCGCAATTTTAAGAGAGTCTACAAGGCCGCGCGGCGTCAGGGGTCTACTATTAAAGAAAGTATAAACTCTTACTTGTTATCAGCATGTATCACTATCTCCGCTACCACGCAAGCAACACCCGAAAAATTATACTTTAACCGAGAATTAAAGTCTCGGCTGGATTTATTGTTCCCCGACCCTATTTCCGCCGTTTGTCGTAAACAAGTACAGAGCATGCACCATCGTGAGTTTAAACTTATCAAATAGGCGATAATGTTTGGTACCGTGACTACAGTACCACTAACGATAGGCTATGGTCTAAAGGTGTCTAAGTCAGATATGTAGTAATCAATTCTATATTATCGTTGATAAATAACGGTAATACAATTCGCAAACATCAAGAACAGCTAAGATTACGTACCACTGAAAATTATTATCCTGAGCTGTCACCAAAAGCACTTAAACCGATGGCGAAAAGCAATCATTCCGGCATGAATAATAATGAGCAAAATGAGCAACGTCACTCTTTTTCAAAATGCATGTCATTTGGCGGTAGTAAACGTGAAAAGCCAAGTTCCGCTGACGTAGTTCCTGCTCGCAGATCTCTTGGCCAATCCAGAAAGTCAATTTCTGTTGCCGAGAGCTCAAATGCACCAATCAATCAGCTTGGAAAATCACCTGAGAATTTGCCTCGGAAGTCACCAGGTGGCAGGAAATCTCCAGCGAAATTACCCCTCACACACAAAGTGGACGAGTCTACCAACGTAAACACCCAATCACCTGTGGCTAACACCAACAGCACCTCTTCCGTAGAAATTTTAAGCTTAAAAGGTCACAACCTTCATCGGTTGTTACGTCACCATCTGCTAAACAAACAACACCAAAGCCAGGTCATGCTATTGTAGAGTCGTCATTTGTGGCTCCACAATGGCTGCCTTCAATCTAGCGTCAATATGTTAACCCTACCCAGTTTACCCTAATTCACCTAATAGGCTAGTCCAATCAATTGTATATATTATTATTGCATCAAATGACTTCCTGTTGTAACTGTACTTATACCACCCCTTACAGGATTAGTAAAGTGTCTAATCAGCTGTAGCCTACACTCTGGTAGTCCGTGTTAAGTTATTACCATTGGTGCCCACGCAGGGCCTAGGTGTGTCCATGCCAAGGACATCACAGTTGGCGACGAGGCCGGTACCTTTGGTAAACTTTAAATGTTAATCTTAAATTGATAGGTCTTCAACCACATCTTTGCTCCATATTTGTGGTAAGTTGCATTTTTTTTTCATTTGGCAATAAAAATTAGTGCTCTGGATTCCTATCAGAGTTTCAACTTTTTCAAACAGTGTAACTTTGTTGTGGTAGAGCTGTTTGGTACGAAATTATAAATTAGTACCTTAACAACTAGAACCGAAATGGGTAATTGGATTTATTAAGGTTAATTTTACCATGGCAGTGTTCTAGAGTGACGCACTGGCGTGCCACACAGGCAATACTATAAACCTGAAGGATCGAAAAATGCGCTGTTAAATTAACGCTGGTAAATTCGATAGTACCTTGCCCAAATTCGGGCTGGTTAGTGCCGGTGTAAAATTTAACACCGTAGGTTTATGCCTAAACTTAGTGAAATCTGGTCTGTGCTGAGGCTTAGGCCAGGAGTGTAGTTTTGTACAACGTTGCAGTAATGGAGAACTTATAAACTTTTTTAAAGCCTAGTCACCTTTAAATTTAACTTGTAGGCAGTTAATTTATAATACTAAGTAGGCTACAGTCAAGCTTAATTTAATTCTGTGTTTAAATAGTTGACAGGTAGTCTTGAGTGCTCCAGTTTAATTTTTGAAGGTTAAACAGGATTGTAATTTAATTTAATTTAATTTGTAAGGCTTATGCCAAAGACAGGTGTCGGTAGCAAAACACATGAAGCTGCTAAAAGCAGTAGCGAAAGTGAAACTGAAAATAATTCAGTAGTGAACGCTAGCGTTAGTGAAACTAATTCAAATTTAAATTTAAATTCTGAATCTAGTAATAGTGAAGACGAAGACAACATGGGCTCGTCTAAAACCGCTGGTTTATTCTCGGAATTTGATTGTGAATCCGATACATGGGAGAAGTACTCCAACCGAACCAGCTATTATTTTAAAGCAAAAGAAATACCAGCCGCAAAACAAGTGAATTTTTTAATGGCATCTGTAGGCCAGAAAGTGTTTGATAAGATTCTAAACATAATTTCACCTGGTTTACCTGATTCGTTAACTTTTTCTGAGCTAGTTAAAAAAGTTTTAGAAGACATCGAGCCAGTGTCCTCCGTGGTATCTGAACGTGTAAAATTTTTTTTGAAGGTCTCAGAAATCAGACGAAACTATTGGGGAATACTTAGCTGCACTTAAGCTTATGACTAAGTATTGTGGCTTCGCTAAAATAACAGACATTAATAGTGAAATGATTAGGGATCGCCTAATTGGGGGGATCCAATCTGAAGTCATACAATGCGAGTTGTTGAAGCAGACTCTGGATTTAAAGGCTACAACATCCTTATCCTTAGCTTTATCCTTGGAATCTGATGAAACCGACCAAAGCGTTTTGAGAAGCCATTCAAGGGCTGTTAACTATGTAGCTAAAAAATCTAACAAAAAGCCTAGTAGGCCTAAATCCACTTAGGATATTATTTGCTATTGTTGCGGTAAGTCCGGTCATGTGAAAACACGTTGCAAATATCAAGCACAAATTTTTAGGCTGGGCCACAGTCTAAACAGAAGTATAGTTACAAAAAACGTGTTCATAAACTTGAACGCGAAAGTGACAGAGACAGTGAAAATGTCCAGGATGTTGTTGCCGAAAATTCAGAGTCTGGTTCCGGGTCTGATAGCGATTCAGACAACGACTATCTTGTGCTGAAAAATAATACTCTTGGACTGAGTCAGGCTGCGGACCAGATTTCAATTCCCCTTCAAACCAACAAGATAATAGTAGTAGTTAATTCTATGAAAATCCATAAGTGGAAATTGCCAGTCTGCCTAAATGGTGTCAAGCTTGAAATGGAAATTGTTTCCGGGGCAGACGCAGCCGTAATTCCTATTGAGTGGCATCAGAAATATTTTGCGGACTGTCTTTTAAAACTCAGTCCGTATTCGATACACTCATACACTGACGGAATTGAGAACACGACTTACACTAAGTCTGAAGGTTGAAGTTAAAGATCAAATTGAACGCTTGGATGCTTTAGTTCCCAAATTATATAAACCTGCTTTATTGGTAAAGGATTGGCTTTCTATTTTTCGAGTTGATTTCCATCCATTTTATGACCTACAAACAAAAGTTAAACCTAAGAAAAGTGTAAAGAAAATTAAAACTAGTATTACACCAGTTGACACTTCCAAAATAGTAAAGGGTTTCCCTGAGCTATTTAGCAAAGGTATGGGTAAATTTAAGAACTTTAAAGCTAAGATTCATTTAAAACCTGATGCAAAGCCTGTGTACTGTCGTGTAAGACCAGTTCCGTTAGCATTTAAAGAAAAGGTTAACCAAGAAATTTGTAGGTTGGTTGGCCTTGGAATTCTAGAGTCTGTGGAGACCACTCAGTGGTCTACTCCCATCATTACAGTTCATAAATCTGCTGGCCAAATCCGGATGATAGGTGATTACAAGACCACCGTGGTCCCCCAACTGGAAGTTGACCACTATCCGGTCCCCATGGCCACAGAATTATTTAGCGAATTAGCAGGCAGTGACACTTTTTCCCTTATTGACCTTAAGGATGCCTTTCTGCAAAATGAACTCGATAAAGAGTCACAAGAAGCTTTAACCATAAATTCACCCCTGAGTTTGTTTAGATGGCTTCGCGTACCCCTGGGCCTAGCGTCCAGCCCTGGAATTTTCCAGAGGGTAATGACTCAAGTCACCAGTAAAATCCCCAAATGTCTCCCTTTTATGATGACATCCTGGTGAGCTGGGAAGGGGGTTACAAATGACGACTCTACAAAGAGTATGATGAAAGCAGGTGCAGCAGAAGGGTGACTTGTTCAGGACCTGAAGCCCAGACCGTAAGCACGTGGTTTGGCTGCGGAGGACACAATCGGAGAGGTGTTCCAGAGCTACACAGTATCTTGAGAGCAGTGAGGGATACTGGATAAAAAGTCGAAAGGATAAAAACGTTGAAAGGGGCGGCGTGCGGGACCGGAGTCGGCGCACTGTCGCCAAACTTGGATTGAGAAGACAGGCTGGAAGACTTGGTCCTTGCAGCAGGAGGCCTCTTCTAGGGAGCAGAGGTGCGGGACGGAGTCACAGTTAGTGTCCGAGATAGGAGACGAAGCAGTGTTGTTGTCTAGGGTGAAAGAAACGACAGGTAAGAGGTTAGGTGATGAACGAGCAGTTGCCGAAAGACGATAGGTTGAAGAACATTCCGACAAGCCAGAAAGAATAACCCGCTAGCGCCAGGGAATGCAGATAAAAGGCAGACCAAGAGGGAACGTCGAATTTACCAATGCCTGGTAGTCTGAAGGAAGATGAGAACAACAAACGAAAGACGTAGCTGAGGCAATCGACGAGCCATCGATGATGCCTTCAGAAGAGCTGCGTGGGCAATGCTGACGAAAGGGACGCGAGGTGTCAGGTGACGTCGGAAACGATGGGTGTCGGCTCCCTTCCTTTATGAAAGAGACGACACGGGTGAGCGAAAGGTAAGCCGAGTTGGCTGACAGGCTGGTAATGTTTCTAATAACGACAGATAGCCTAAAAGAGGCAAGAAGGACGAACGAAGGTCGGGACGAAGTAGAAAAAAGGTTGCCGTTGTGTTTGAAAGCGACAGGAGGTTAGAAGTGGGAACGGCAGTCCTGTCATCATGATGGTGCGAAGAAAAGGCTGAACTGACAGAATAGATGTGCCTGAGGTAAGGTCTGTTGACAGGTCTGTGTTGAGGATGAGATGATCGTTGCTTGTGGAGGAAGGTGCAAATGGCTTTGCCCAGAAATCCAAGGACTCGGCCTTTGAAGGGCGAGTAACAGGAACTGTAGCTAGTGATAGATGTGAAGCGAGGAGAACTGGATGAAAGGTTTAGAGAGGCCTCAGCCGGTGAGAGAGCGCGATAAGGCCATGTGTCGTTTTTTCTTGACTAGACCTGGCTCGACTTAACTTTTCTTGATTTGACTTTTCCTCGGATCTGACTTGTCGATTCAGCGTGGAGCAAGTGATGTTGACTACACAAAGACCAGTCGGAATTGTTGAAAAGCCCGGGGGGAAAGGCCGCAGCCTGGAAAAGCCACAGCCTGGTTGCAGGGGGCAGGAGACTTAGTGTCAGATGCAGTGCCACTGTGGCCGACGACAATGCCCGGAAGGGCAAGTAACGTGTGATGGAGCGAACTTCAGCGGAAAGCCTCTCTCGGAGCGCTGTGAATCGTATCACAATGTCACTGATCTGTCAAAGGGCAAGGGACCAACAGTCGACAAAGGATGACAGCAGCAAAGGAAGATAGGCAGACGAGCTGCAAACTTCAGGAGTGAAGGAAGACAGCTGTAAGCGCTACAACGATGGCCGGTGGTCGCGACAGGCAGTGAAGGATGAAAGAGCTGCAACGACAGTCTAGAAGAGCTGCAACGACAGCCAGTGATCGGCAATAGGCAGCAAAGGGCAATAGTCTTGCTTGCGAAGGGCCAACGATAGGCAGCCGAGGACGACAGGGAGCGAAAGATGACAGTCTAGAACAGTTACAACGACAGGGGTGAGGGACGACAGATGATGCCCAGCAATCGGCGACAGGTAGCGAAGGACGACAGTCTTGTTTGCGAAGGGCCATGCTCGGCAGGAGTGCGGGAAGACAGCACAGAAGAGCTGCAAATGATAGACAGCGAAGGTCGAAAGGCAGCACAAGAAGACAGTCTATCCAGAAAAGCTGCAATGACAGGAACTAGGACGACAGTCGAGTAGAACTGCAATGACGGTCAGTCGATAGGCAGCATGGGACTACATTCAGTGAAGGATGGTAGACCAGAAGAGCTGCAACGACAGGAGCGAAGGATGACAGTCCAGAAGAGATGCAAGCGACAGTCAGCGAAAGACGACAGACTGCGAGGGACGACAGTCTAGAAGCACTCCAAATGATAGAAAGTTGAAGAGGCAGACGACAGGGCGTCCACGCAGTAGTGTTGCCGAGGAGTAGGACACGACGACAAGGTGACAGTGACCGGTCGACGACAGCGATAGGTTAAACTGTGATAGAAGTAACCAGGAACTGTGAGTTGACAGAAGGCGACAGACAACAGGATTGAAGTTGCAAACTCAGGAGGCTGCTAGCCGAAAATAAAACGACAAGCAGGACACACCAACGAAAGGCTAGCTGGAAGGCAGAAAAAGCAAAATACATCCACACACTGTGGATGGCTAAAGACAGATGAAGCACTGTCGAGCTTTTATAAGGAGTGTGTGCTGATGCATGTGCACATGGGTTATCGAGTTGGCAGTACGTCTTTAACTTCACTTCTCTAAGGAAAAAGCATTAGAGAACAAAAATGTTAAATTACAGGTAATGGAAGCTTTCGGCGGCAACTAGAAAAAAACTTTTATGATTGCACCCAGATTCCTGCGATCAGGAAGAGCTCTAAGTTTACTGAATTAGAACGCTGTTCCTGTTTTCATCATGGAACTGTAGTCCAAAAAGTCAATGCCTATGAGCAGAATAAATGCACTTTCAGTAAGAATGTAGACAACGGCCTTAGTTAGTATAGAACCACTTCCGGTTGCAACTTTCATACCACACCATTCTCGCTTGCATAGCTTACTTAGCATAGTACGTAAGGTGGCAAAGACACTTGCAGGATGACATCCATTCAGATGCTCACTCAACACATTAACTTATTACGGTAATACTTGTACTCGACCTGCCCTTTTCGTTCCTTCGTAGTTTTTTCTGAGACAAATACCTTTGAGAGCTACAATGCTAGTCTCAGAATCGAGAGCTGTTTTCTGTGACAACATCCCCACGCAATCCTTTTTGGACACTGTATCTGTAACCACTAATGTGTCAAGCGCTATCACTTGTAATGATTTTATATTGACCATTTTGCTAATTTTGACGAACTTTGCTATGGCAAAACCTTACTATGAATTATTAATTTCCTCATTAAATATTATGTTATATTCAATTATTATTAATATTTATTTCTTCGTTTACACTCATTCTCAAAGGATGAATACGTACAGACACTCGCTCAAGTTTTCAATTGTTCTTTTTAGGAGGTGTTCAACGCTTCAACAAGCGTCTTCAGATGTCATGCTACCTTTGCTAGCTTTAAGGATTTTATCGCCGCTGTCGCTTTTCGCGTCACGTTTCAAATTTGGAGGACATAGCCTCTCGTACTTGTCAGCCTTTCTCAATCTGTCCATCAGCTAATCATTGAGGTCATCTCGTGACATACTGGATGGTGGGATTTGAAGGTGCCTGGATGTTCATGGAACTCACTTCTTTTTAAGATGGGCTTGGATGGCAAGAGACTACAGACCTCTCAGATGCTTATCATTCCTGGAGCTAGATACAATCAGTGTCTTATAGTGCCTTCCCAGTTTACCCGATGTTGTGTGTTCGTGTCTTCTAAATTTGAAACGTGGCGTGAACAGCGACAGCGGCGAAGTAATCCTTAAAGCTAACAAAGTCAGCACGACGCTGGAAGAAGATTGTGAAGCGTTGAACAACTCCTTAAGAACAACAATGGAAAATTCAAGTGTGCTAAAGTATTCATTGCTAGAGGATGAGCATAAACGAAGAAATAAGTATTAATGTTGAAGTGAACTCTCAAAAGTACAGTGCAACGCTTTGGTTTTTAATTCAATTATTAGTATGCAGTAAAAATTAACTGCCTTAAATCAACATCACTACCGTAATTTTTATTTTATTCCGTTACCTAGTAATCTACTGTGCATTTTCTAGCTAGTGCCATATAAGCTTGGCTAGGCTAGCCTGGGAAGCTTTGGGGTTTCCAAGCTGTGATGCATTACTGAGTTGGTCATGTTTCAAGGAAGGCATGTGATATACTAGTAGGGCAAGGGGACAGCAACTCTGTACGTATCCCGGCTAAAACATCGCCGCCGAAACATCGCATGACATAAACAAAGAGCCAGTGATCAAAACATTGTACAGAAATTACATCGTGGATACAACATCGCGAACAATAACATCGTGAATGAAACACAGCACGGATGAAACATCGTGGACGAAACATCGCAAATAAAAAAAAATTGTTGCTGTTTAAAATATTTAATAAGTTGGAAGCTAACTTTAGAAGGTGGAAGTTTCAAAAACTTATTTAAATGTAAAAATTTAAGCTGTTAGGCGTTGACATTCTCTCCTACTCCACCCCCCGCCCCTCCCAACCCTCACTCAAAAAATTGTATTCACAAAATGAAAACACCAAGCTTATTTAAATACTAGCTGAAAACCCGTAAAAATGATGGGTGCTAGTGTTTAAGGATTGAATATGAGCGAAAATTGTCTACTGAATAGTGAAATTGAAAGAGGGCTAGAAAAGGAAAAAGGAAACAGGAACAGTGAAACGACGTGATCACCAGTGAAACGACGTAACAGTACAATTTCCAAGTTCCATCCAAAGTTTGACGACATTTCTTCCCAGTTGATGCTGATACTGACGTTGTGCTGACACGTATTGACGCAAAGCGATGGCAGATGGAGTTGGCGTACGTGTTATATTGAAGACGTAATATTTCGTTTGTTTTTAATTGTCACAGGGCCGCCCGTTGCAAGATTGAACTCGCGTTTGTTACTGATTGTTACAGGGTTTTCATTGCATGATTAAAATTTAAGCTGAGGAGAGAATGGCATCACCTGACAGCTTAAATTTTAACATTTAAAAATGCTTTTAAAACTGCTACGTTCTAAAGTTAACTTACAACGTATTAATATTTTAAACAGCAACAATTTTTTTTTATTTGCGATGTTTCATCCACGATGTTATTGTTCGTGATGTTGTATACACATGTAATTTCCGTGCGATGTTTTGTCCGCTATATTTTTGTCACGCGATGTTTCCGCGGCGATGTTTTAGCCGAATACCCTCTGTACATTGTAAACCAGCTTGTTACATAAAGATCTGAGATAGTGATTTTGGGGCTCGCTCTTTCTTCTTTGATACTGTTAATAGGTTTAATTTAGCACCGTTCATCACAGCATCGGTTCAGTGTCGGTATCGGCTGCATTATTGGTTCAGTAGACCATACCTCTTTATCTTTATTAATCATTTAACTTCTATTTCTACAATTACAGTGTCTGTTTCGATCATAAGTCTTAATTCCCGAATCCTAAACACTAGCAGACGACGCGATCGGCAAGCACCAGCCTAGTGAACTTTACTTTCAGAAGTCAGGTGCTGCGCGATCCAGATTACCCAGTCACATCAGTGGTCAAGCTCAGCAGCAAATCAGATTTAGTCAGGCTCCTCTCTTCAGCGAAGATATTGTGCAATAGACCCCTAACGTGCACAAAATTGCCAGAATTTGTTGTCTTGTATTTTTGACCAACCGGCACCTGGAATCTCCTGCAGCCTAAGCAGCACTAAGCTAAGTAACTACGGCATCGAATTATTTTATGAACCGACTTAAAAGACAATAACAAATAAACCTGTTTAAACCAATTATAGTGAGAGTCGATTTGTTTTCTCTTGCGAATAAAGCGATCGATATGGCTACTAATTGCCTAACACATGTGAATAATTACCCCTCTTAAGAATACAATCCAAACACCCAAATGATTTCTTGGCCGCGATTCCACGACGCGTATGCAACCATAAAACCAGTGGTCGTTTGCATTTCTAGATTTTTTGCCTCAATCCACCCCCCCCCCCATACATGTTTTGATCAACTGCGTTGGATGGTATGGCAGCACACCTCTCAATTAAAGACGAGTTACTACGATTCTTCAATCGGTTTGATTTTAAACTGTAAGTTTAATTAGAACACTAGTGAACTGAATCAACATCAAAAATATTCAGCACCGTCTGGCTGTATTGATTTTACGATACGGGAAGCCTCCAAACCGTTTAGTCTCGGCGTTTTGAACATTTCATTTATCCGACTGCGACGTTGCCACATCACACCACTGATAAGGATGTAATATCTAGATAGCACACTCATAGCCCAAAAGTATAGTTTTATGAATTTGAGCCACCCCCCCCTCCCTCCCCTGACAACAACAAAAAAATGACATACAGTAGAAGTTGTTTTAAATATTTCTCCTTCCCCCTCCAAAAAATAAAATACTAAGCATTAGAGTCATGAACTATTGTCCAAACAAGTAGCCCACATCTACGCTAATTTCACATGTGTAAGGAAATAATTCATGGCTCAATTAATATTCATAACAGAAACAATACAACTAATTAATTAGATACATATTTACATAATATCATACATTTATTAAATGCATGAGCCAAATATTTATTCGGATCGATCAAAATGACTCCAGATAGTAAATATATGAAGAGGAGTCCTCTTCAAAGACGACCGAGAGGCGGCAAGATCTTTAAAAACATCGTTAATTTGTAACCTGAACAAGTGTAATTACACCTATTGTTAATAGTTTAAAGGATGGCATTACCAGTTGACAATATTTACGACAGTTTCGTAGAACCTAGATTACTTTCTATAAGTAGTTTTAATTACGATAAGATCGTCGCTCGTGATCGATCACTTCATGGAATAACAATAATCACTCCCACACGGGACAGTTAATTATGGCTGCATATAACTTCAAAGCGCCGAATACGGGGAACAATTAATGAACCCGAAAGCAACAATGAATGATTGACATGCGTAGAGGTCCCTTTTGGCGATAAGGGCCCAGGTTGTCAGAATGTTACTATATTTAGCATTTCAATAATAAATCAATACTACAATGGATCGATCAAGGCCGATAACGCTACAGTATTTAAACCGAACCTCGGAATGTACGATATCAGTCAATCATCAGCCGCTCAACAGTTGTTTAACTAGTGCACCCCAGTCAAATTCCGGAGGTCCCGATTCGAAGTACGCCAGGCCAGAAGCCGTGCCGCAGCTTGGTGACGGGGCTTCGCCGCCGATACGCACACTACTAAATTAACCCGAGATTCCTTAATTTAATTTAGAATATAATAATGATTAGGTTTTCCGCTCGACTTAATCCGTAATGCCATTCGTTCAACTCGTTGCCGAATAAGTGTAATTGATGCATCAAAATCATAACAATCTGTCATTGATTTAATTGGCCATATTGTGGGGTCAATATTGTGTACGCCGGAGTGTCGATTAAAGGCCCAGTATTAGATGAATGATTGCTTATTATTTAGCCTACCTATGTAATGCATAATTAGTGTCTTATACAATTGATTGCCCTTATGCCATCCTAGATAATAATGTTTATTCTGGTCAAAAGGTCACTGGAATAGAACATTACACATGCCGACATGACTATACAAGCTTGTTATCCGGTTCGTACGAATGAGATCAGTGGAGCCGCGTGCCTACGTCAGTGATCTATAGAATAATTTGTGGGAAGTTGCCAGTCATTGGTCGGTTGGTGGCGACGTCAGCCGCTGATGAAAGCTACATAGTTCCCAGTAATTGGTCGTGGATGGATGACGTCAGTCGGCTGAAGAAAAAATAACGAACCTCGTACGTTTGCTGCGAACAAAAAACTTTAATTATTTCTAGTGGAGGATTTCCCTAACTGATTCGACCCATTTTCGAACTTAGACCTAGAAATGTGCCATAGAATCTGTGTGCAAAATTTGACAGAAATCCGATAATTCGTTAAAACGTTATAGCGCGAACACAGACAGACAGACAGACACCCAGACAGACAGACAAACCCTTCGCATCGACCGTCTAATTGACTCTAATAAACCCAAATTATACCGTCAGAATTTCAGTCTCGGTATCCTTACTTTTGCGTGCCCGATCCAGCTCATGAAACTCGGTGAACAACAGCATCTCGTCCTTCCTTCCTTACGTACTAAGATGCTGGGATTTTGTCGAGCATACGAGAGTACACTTCTTGTACAAGATAAATCGATTTGAATAAACGAACGGAACTAATACTATGAGAGCTCATTATCACTAGCAAAAAAATTTACCAAAGGATGAGCATCTTGAACTTTGGTAAATTTGTTTACTAATATAATTTGAGTTAATTTTCAACTATAGTTGTATCTAACCGGTTTACGATTGTGTCAAAATAGTGATTCGGGACTAAAACCCAAGCACAGCAGCTGAATTAGGAAAAGCTAATCACAGATCGGATACGTAGAAGGTGTAAGAGAAACAGTAAATAAAATTGCACCTAACATCGTTATGTAAGTGGAAAAAATGTTCGTTAAAACCGTACGGATGAGTTAAATAAGATTGCATCTACAGTTACTATCTAAGCAACACTGTTGTTAACACGGTACGCAGCGAGCGATATCAGAAAAAAAATCGATCTCACAAAAAAATCCTAAGTGAGAACGTCCCGTGCCAAATATTTGGAATCTAGAAAAGCTTTACATCAGTCACCCCGCAAAAATTAATGTCCCCAAAAATACAGCAACATAAAAAACGTTCCTCAAGCAGCAGAACCCTAAAAATATCTCGTTAACCAGTTGAAAACACAGCTTCAACCTTAGCTGCAGCAACACAGCAAGTAGACACTCGGGGACGGCAGCAAAAGCACGTGCCACCACCCGTGTGATAAAGAATAGCAGCCACACCATCACCATCCCACAACGAAGCCACAGCACCGCCAACCAAACTGGCAGGAAATTCTTAGAGCCGCTCTTTCAGCCGCTCACGTAGCCACTCGCCTAGTAGTTCAAAATCCCGTTTCCAGCACATAGAATTTATAGTTATAAGTGTTAATAAATTTAAACAATCGAGTCAACATTTCACTACCATCAATCAGCGCGATAATTATCAATCACATAGCATGGAAACTGGAGAGGAGTAGAGCTACGCAATCCAGCCTAGTAGTTAGGCATGGCTCCCCAAATATGTTGAAAGCATCACGTCACCCACCCATCAATTGATTAATGAAGCATAGAAAGCCCTACTCCTTCTATAACAAGTGATTTATCTACAATTACCTCAGGTTGTCTGCAGCATGCCCAAGAATACGACGCTTCCTCCTTGTGTGAAATCGTTGGCGATTTAAGAAATCTCACAATTACACGATAGGCCGAAAGGCTCATTGTTTTACTTGGTAACAGAAATTAAATAAACATGGTACGCTATTTACCAAAATTGTCCATTGATTGTCACAAATCAAGGTGCGAATTTTCGGTGGTCTTTTATCTTTTAGAAAGATCTCCCACCTTCCTCAGACATTTCGAGCGTTGAACGCCTTTTGACTTGGAGAAACGGGAAGTTGTTCTGAATTTCCCGCGCGTGGATGTGCTTCCGGTTTGGGAGGAGTGATAAGATGCGGCGAGCAGTGGCTCCATCTGTGGAGCTTGGGAAGAGATAGGAGGGAGGCTTTCCACTTGCAATTACACCAGAATTGACACAACGATTGAATTGAAAGTGGAAAGCGCTCCTCCCTCCTATCTCATCCAAGTTCCACCGATGGAGCCACTGCTCGCCGCATCTTATCCCTCCTCCCAAACCAGAAGCACAAACACGTGCGGGAAATTCAAAACAACTTCCCGTTTCTCCAAGTCAAAAGGCGTTCAACGCTCAAGTGCCTGAGGAAGGTGGGAGATCTTTCTAAAATATAAAAGACCACCGAAAATTCGCACCTTGATTTGTGACAATCGAGGGACAATTTTGGTAAATAGCGTCTCACAATTAAACAACACCATTCAGAAACAAGACTACGACATTCGAAAACAAAATCAAAAAGAGTTTGATTAAATTTTCATGTAAAGGACCAACCGACGTTTTTACATTTTCACTTCTAGCAGACTATTTAAGGAAAATTGACCGCAATCTGCCCGACAGTGAACTAATTGCCGCCGCAAATAAAAAATGTACGGGTTGAGCGGCACGTTTCTTTGCTACAAGCCCTTCTGTGGCCAACCAAACAAACTCGGGAAAATTTAAATCTGCCCTAGTGGAAAGATTCAGTGAAGGAGAACAGAGGTTATGAGAGCGAAATTCCGCAAGTCAAAATAGAAGGAGGAGAGGACATCGAAAGTTTTGCGTATCGTCTGGAACTTATGGCATCAGAAATGTGGACGTTATAACCTGAAGACAGTGAATTGGAACAAATAATCAAATCAAGATCCAAAGATGAAGGCCTTCACTGTCCGTTTCAAGATCTCGAGACTATCTCGAGAGCCGCCTAGTGAGTGTTAGGCCTAAAATTTGGGAGGAAATGTTGAACGTCACATTAGGAAAACCGAAACTAAGCGAGAGAAACGATT
Organism: Lithobius niger; assembly: GCA_023313725.1. NCBI lineage: Eukaryota > Metazoa > Arthropoda > Chilopoda > Lithobiomorpha > Lithobiidae > Lithobius > Lithobius niger. The sequence continues at coordinate 22,152 of JAHWFP010203819.1, forward strand.
TTCATCCACTGCAGCTGCAGTTTAAAACAACCGTTTCACCAACTAGCTCAAACACGACAATAGCATACACAAACTTGGCCAGAGTGCTACAGGAAATAGAGAAGACGAAAAAGGAAAACAGAAACCTTAGGATGAAGGAATCGTTGAACGAGACAAGAGTCAGCACACCGAATGGAAAGAGTCAAGGTCTTGATTCCATTGTCTAAGAAAAAACACCTAAGGAAAGAATCCAAAACAAAAAACAGTAACCTGCAAAGAATTCAATCTAGGTGTCTGGCAAGGATAGCCAAAGAAGGAATATGGGGAGGGCACACTCACGCGCACCAAGACAAGCTCTCACTAGGGAAGAGGCGAAACTCGGAGAACACCGAGAAATAAGCGTTAATTCACAGCTAAATTTATCACATTACCACCAACAGCAACACAACAATAGTTAAGGGAATCAACCACGCACCAATCAACGCAATTACCACCAGCAGACCCCAACAATTTAACGGGCAGCAACAACCTCAGCGAGCGATTCAAGCAAGGCCTCATCCTAAGCAGAACCCAACCTTCAAAAAACTAATACACAGTTCAGTTCAGAGAGTTCATGGCTGGGAGTTGTAACATAATTCAAATAAACAGAAGGGAAACTATGCGCACAGGGAGAAGAACTGACAAACTGACTACTATCGTAACAAATTTCACCACACGATACCAAATAAGCGGACCTACGAGCTTCGGAAAGATTAGTTGGTCCGTCTTTTCCACGCACGCAAAATGGTCTTGATCAAATTTTCCGAGTGGGTAAGACAGATTGCGCATGGATTGAAATTAAAGTTGCATTTACGACATTTTCTACGCAAAGAGAAAATGAGCAGCCATAATACAAAGTAACACAGAAAACTTGGTGAAGCACTAAAACACATCTGAATAGTACGGATTAGGGTTCGACCGAGTGCGGGTAAATACCCGACCCGGTACTGGGTAATGCTATTTTTGACCCGACTCGGACTCGGTAAAAATTTGACCGAGTACAAACAGGGTAATAATTATTTGTTGAAAAAATATTTTTATTTTCATAGTTTTATTTTACCTTGTGGAGGACCTTAAAACTACTTGCACACAGTATATATTCATTAAGGTGCACACAACAAATCAAACAAATGACTGTAATAGTTTTAGCGAATGATTTTTTTCTAATTACGGGCAGTAATGAAAATTGAAAACGTCAGTTTTGAAAACTCGTCCGAAAGTTGGCGTTAGTTAAGCTACTTAACGTTGTTCTCATCTGATCAGCAATAGTGTGAATGTCTGTAGGTTGTTTTTCCATTTTAGTTTTGCGGTGCGGTTGCTCTTTTAATTTTTTATTATTGTAAAACTTCCATGTTTCTCGTGATTTTTAACGACGAACGAAGCACAAACGCCTCCGTGAAATCTGAATGGAACCATAGCGGCCATGTTGAAATCGTGCCAAAACAGGACGTTTCATGTGGGATAATAAAAAACACTCACAACCAGAAAATAATTTTCTGAAACTGCAAAAACTTATTTTAATTTTTCTGTGTGTTTTGAAATTCGCTAAAACAGCACTGGACTTTTTTGTTAATCAACTCCAAGAGCTGAAACGATTTTTCAAGTGTAAAGCAAAAATACAATTTCCGGATGTCAGTTGAGCTAAATAAGTTTAAGAAAAACAAAGCTTCACGAAGTTGAGAAACTATGCAAACACCCATGTACAGGCTGTGGTGTGAAGCACAACTTTAGTTTATGTAGGCCTAATGGAAATTATTATTAACTAGTTAGTAAGTTAGTATGATTGTTCAAAGTAACCAAAGTAACCAAAATGCATTTTATTTTTCATTTCACTTCATTATTATATTAAATAAATTGGAATAAAGAATTACATATCAATTTAATTTTTGATTTCACTTTATTTGAAATCGTAAAGTTTATAATTAAAAAATATGGAAGAAATAATTACTGGTAAATTTTATAGCTTTTTTACATTGGTTTAGTCCTTTTTTTTTTTTGTTTTCATCCACTTTTATTTTGCTTTCGTTCATTTGTTATAATCTGCGCTATACAAAGCTGGACGAAAGCAAAATGAAAATGACTTAAAAGAAAAAAAAAAGAACGAAAACAAAGTAAAAAAGCTGTGTATTAAACTTGAAAGAAAAAATTGATAATCCATGACCCGGTTCACTACTCGGACTCGGCCTGGTGAGTATTCATAATTACACGGACTCGGCTCGGACTCAGTTTTTTGCGACCCAATCGATCCCTAGTTCGGACGATTGTGAAGGGAAGTATGGAGGGACCTAATAGGAATCACTAGAGCGCCACACTGTGGGGACCCAATGAACAACATTAATATTAACTATATTAAACATATATCTAAAGCTGAATATTTTGGATTTTTTTTCATTTAGCTAATGAAGGCAACACAAAGTCAATCAAGACTTATTTGTGTCGACAATAACTTACAGTTAATAATACATTTCTTACACAAATGTATATACATGCAAACATTAGTAATACAATTTCTTATACAAATCTCAATTTCATGACAATAATAATAATAATTTTTAATGTGTAGATCTTAATGATTTAAAGCTATAGCTTATTAGTTTATTTTTTCATTTATTGTTAAGTGTTTATTTTTTAAAGATGTTTACGTGTTTCATTATAAGTTTTTATTGTATAGTATTAAAAGAAATCATTTTACTGTTATTTGTTTCTTCACAATGGTAACTTTAATGAAACTTTTCTTCAATTTGATTTTGCTTTATTTCCTCCAGCTTATTTTTTAGATGAAAGTAGTTCATCGTTACTGCGTAGTTGAATAAATTATTAATATTTAGAATCCTATTTGTTTTCTTATGAAACTGAATACAGTTTTTTGTGTGATAGTTCTGCCAGAAATTGTCCTTGTTCGATGTTCAAATAGAAAATTTTTATTATATTTTGGAGAGCTTTCAAATGGTGCTAATATCATATTTGTAAGCCTTAATTCATTAATTCATTCTTAGCTATCTACAAAAACCAACTATCTCACGGTTAGGTCACTGATGAAGCCATAACAGCTCAAGTTTTTCACAGAATTGTGCTTCAGTCATAAATGAAGATAAGCAAAAAAGGTTACACGGAGTTCATGCCTTGCGTTTACATTACAATCGATTTTAGTTTTTTTTTTCTCTTTTTCTTTGTCATAAGATATCAGTATCAGTATAAGATTAGGTAATACTGTTAGCATCTGTTTCAGAACCAAAAGTATGAACATCAGGTAGCCTATACATTTTATACACCCAAGCACTGATTAAGGCAAGAATTTTACAATGCAACACGACTACAATTTAAACAGACGACACAATAAAAGACATTTGACACTTTACTACACAGTTTTTATGTGAATAGCTGAGCAAAGTTTTCCATACCGGTGGCAATGCAATATTGATGGACCTTTTCCACTGCAGAAGCATTCCATGACACGACAGAATGCTATTGTCAGTACCTCCCGAAACAGAAACAGCATATCTTTATGAAAAACAAAACATATCTTTAAACACGTTCGCAGTTGAAATGTGCATCTATAAACAATGCTAACAAAGATGTGAGCTTATTTCCATTGTATAAATTGAATAAAAAATTCCAGAGCAAAGAAAAAGTCACTGTTATGGAAAGTGCTATAGATGAACTTGGTGGCAGTAATAATGACCGACATAATGACTGTGCTAAAGTTACCTTCCAGCTTGCTCTTGATCTTTTATTGATTTCTCCAGATCAGAGCCTTTAAATTTCGTGTTTGTTGGCAAATCCTAACATCTTCCCACCACCAAACATTTGATATTGGAAGTCAGAGATTCTGTGAGGTGTTGCTCTGGTCTGGATGATCACTTTGTGTAAAATATATTTATTCTTGTAAATCTTTCTTACGTTGATAACAGAATCCCAAAAGAAAGACGGACAATATAACTAAAGCAACATAGCTTAATACAATACATTTGAAATCAAGGCAGTGTGATTCGGCTTGTATTAATTTATTGATGTACAATTGTTCCTTGAATCCCCAAAACACTTTGCATTAATTTATTACGGTTTGTGGCGTTTTAATTATCTCATTTGAAGCTCTTTTCATAATCACATCAGAAGATCCTTAATTCATCGAGTGGTAACAACTCCACAACTAACAACTACTTTTGTGGAAGGTGAACATTGTAACAGTTTAGGTGCACAAGCTACATCACTCAACAATATCTGCGTATTGCTATCTGACAACGATGCTTTGGCAAAGTAACATTGTCGGCCAGCGACAAGTAAGTTTGTGGTTGAAGAACCAAATAAACCGACCCGGGTTTCTGCTTAAATCTTATAGTTTAAAACCACAGGATGCTAAGTCTTTAATTCTTAGGTCTCAAGGCCTCAAAATTGGGCGGCCAACATCATTGAATGACTTAGTTATTTCCCAAATGCGGGCCTTGTGAACTAACTACCACCTTGTGAAAGCAACTACCACCAACAATACAGAACAAACTATGTCGTGAAATCGGCAAATGCTATAGTCCCGTATGTCCTATTACGCTACAACGACTGTGACTGCCTGTTTGTTCCGAAACAGAAAACTACGCAGAAAACAAACTAGAAAACTAGTAATAAATGTTATAGCATATTATGTGAACAGCCTTCGTTTACAAATAAAAGCATTTTGATAGCTGAAAGAAAACAGATTGCAAATTCATACGCATTAAAAATAATAGAATTGACTTTAGAATGGGGGCTACTTTCATACAGAAAAATTGGCGTTATTAAATTAACACCACCAGCGGGGAGGGGGGATTCATAAAGGAAAAAAAAGGAACTGGGCTTATCGCAGGACACATTTAGAAAGCTTGAATAATGCTATCATGGCAATTACCAAGGAATTACCAACTCACTCATATGTCATAGGATGCGTTGATGAGTGAAACGAATGAAAATCAGCGTTGTTTAGTCTGTAAGTAAGACTGACGTCATATGGGTCCACTAAGCAATGCATAACCAGGCCTAACAGTTTTCAAAGGTACTTAGACACTACGTGGACATACAAATGGTAGACCTAATCACACCAATTTTTCAAATGGTGCATCCAACACCACCCGTGTGTAACCCGTGCTTCAGCTATTTGTATATGTTTGCGGAAAGCCAGTAAGACATAGATCATGTTGGAAAAGTTTTTAAATTAAACCAAATTTTAAAATTCGTCAAAACAGTTACAAATAGTATTGTAGAGAATTGTGGCCATTGTTTGCCCCGAGTGCTGAGCGATGCGATGGTCAACCGTAATGAATGTGGATGCCTGCTGACCAGCAGTTCCAGTCTGCAGTCTGGAAACGGGTGACAACCAATCAGCACCAGCACTTCATAGCTCTCCGACGCCTCCGCAATGAGGACGGCAGGAGCCGACCTGTTAGCTTAAATAGCTAGCGGGGAAAATTGCGTTAGCACTCTTGCCGACTACCTAATAGCGAAGCTATGCATGTCATGCAGGATACAGGCGACAATAGCTGGTTAGCGGGGACTGCACTGAATGTCGCGATGTTAGGCTTCAACTTCTAACATTGAAAGTATGTAAGCTGGTTCATCTTTCGGGGATAGAATTTTAACTCGGCATCGGCTCACTCAAATCTCGAAGGTGAGGGGGTTCCCTAACCCCCCTGTATATATGAGTGAGAGGACGATGTAACAAGTTTCAACACTAGTCCCACATTCCATACAGCACAATGCGGGAAATCTCTTCCGATTAGACAATCTAGTTAATCAACATCGATAGTTAACCCGTAGCCGCCTAGACACCAATGAACGCCTTCAACGTACAACAGCGAAAAACTAAGTCCCAGCGCGAGCTTTGTGAGGGGGGGCCCGGGGACCCCGAGCAAAGCGAGTAGTCACAGCCCAGTGGTCAGCATCGTCGGCTCCAAACCAAGAGAATGCCGGTTCGAATCCGCGAACCGACCCGAGTCCCAGATGGGCTTAAAAAAAAGGGTCTGAAAGTTTTTTTCAGGCGGTTATGGGTTAACTATAGTTAAAACTTAGTACATTATTCCAACATGCATCAAATGGCAGAGTTATGCATTTACCAATCTTCAATCGCCCGAGTTTTCTGCCGTGAACTGCACATTTGGATTGTGTTTCTGAAATTCTGAGAACTATCAACCATTGTACTGCTTTAGCTTTTGACGTGCTCCCAGCCATAGTCACGGCACCAAACCATTGTACAAGATGCTAGGTTTTCATCTGTTGGCAGCATACTGTTTCCGTCATCTTCTCTGTCAACGTGGAGTGCTGTAGCAAAGGGGGAGCCGCGACATCGCCATCCATTGACCTTTCAAGGCCACACTTTAATTTTGTTTTATTTACTTTAATTTGAAGCAATTCAGCCAAGCATGAACTGCCCCTGCCACTAGAAAACCCCTTCAGTTGAGGATGCTTAAGAAAAATTCACTAATCACACTTATTAAAAACATCAATTACCAGTGGTACCTGGTTGAAATTGGTTTTTATTGCCTACACAAAAATTTAGATTACCTGAAATTTATAGCATTCTCCTTCTATGAATGCTTTTGCTCTAGAGATTAAAGTCATTGAAGGCGCATCCAGTGCACACCCCTCTGTATATAAAAGCACTGCGTGTTACCCTCCATCATCTTTTATGCCTCAGTGCACCCAGATGGAGACGTTGAGGGGAGGTAGGGCGGTTGAAGGTAATGTATATTTTCGTTTAGGTAATAAAAACTCCAAAACCAGTATAACCTGGTTGATTTTGGTTTCTATTGCTTCTATGAAAATATACATTACTTTTTTTTTAGCATTCTCTTCTCTTAATACACATATGCGCGGTTGTATATATAGCATACATAAACGGCCAAATATAACTTAAATGACGAATTTCGGCAGAAAGGTTAATTGTACGAAAAATATGAATAGAACCCTTTCTGAAAGAAATTTTATTCTAAACATAATTGGTAACCGGTTTATTTTCGATCTGATGAACGGTATAGGCCCTAGAAGCAAAGAACTGTTTTTTGGTCGCCATTTTTGGACGCCATCTTGAATTCCGGTCTTAGGAGGATGAATTCGACTTGGTACCGGGCAGATTCGGATTCAGCTGCTCAAATTGGGTTAAAATCACCCGGTGCCCAATGTCTCAACATTTGCCATTGAACTCATTTTGGAGCGCCTTTTCTGGGAAAAGTCGTCCTGTCAATGTGCTGCCTGCAATAGTGCAATGATGTCATATTGGAAAAGCAGTCGTAGCCCATTGGCATTTCGTTTTTTCATAAAAAGTCATTCTATGGAAATTGCCCAAAATTCAATATTCTACAACATTTGCTACACATTGTGTTTTAGAAATATTGATATTTGTCGAGTTAGCCATTTTTGGAGGCCATTTTGAAGACGCCATTTTAAATTGCTCACACCCACATGGAAATCGACCGTGGCTCCGCTTCTTTAAATCAATCCACAATACCTAAGGATTGTCTGTGACAAGTGGTTTGCTTTTAGAATAAAATGCAAAGTTCACCCTTTTCTGAGGACTTAACCCCCGGACTAGCATTCCTCCCCAGCCTGGGCACCCCATGAAGCATCAATGACCAACAAATTCTTGATGAATGTACTAAAAGCATCCATCGTAGCAGTGGAAATCCAACTACACATAGAACCCCATGTGATACACCCACCCTCCAGTGCTTCCCTGTGTCCTCTCCATGAGGTTGATGATTAACAAGTTCTAGTTCGGTTTGTACTGCTAAGAATGACTTGTGTACCAATTCATGTTTTAGCACGATCAGTAAAAATTTGTTGGTCGAATTTGGAATTGGAACTGGAATTTGTTAGCCAAAATTCATAGTACCAAAATTCGTAGTACTACAGGTGAGTGTGGTAGTGGGGCAGGAAGGGGCCTTAGGGAATATCTAGAGAGATTCCATACCTAGCTCGCTAAGAATTAGATAAGAATTGACTTGTGTACCAAATTGCAAACGCTCGATGTTCATAATTAACCCAAATTCTGGCCCTTAACAGCTGTACTAATCCAGAAAATCTAAAAAACGAACCTATGCTCCATTTTACAACATAAAACATACGTATGATGAAGGCCTATGGCCTTTTGAACGCTATTTTAATATGACTACAATTATTGTTGTTGTTCTTCTTCGGGAAATTTTGCTCTCACGTAGAGATCGAACCAAAGAACCGATTTTCAAATTTTATAGCTCTTAAAATTGAGTATTAAATAGGCTTTCTTATAACAGTTAATTTAAGGTGATTACAGTATTCTTTTCTGTGTTATTCTTGCTGAGACAAGAAAAAAATAATGGATATAAGTATTAAATAATGCTTAAGCGTATAAAATACGGATGTAAGCCTTAAAAAACTTAAAGCCGTAAAGGAACAGATATGGCAGGAACAGACTGAAGCCATCAGTGTCGCACTAATACGTGTAAAAGAATCTCCAGCGTGTTTTTTTTGGGTCGCTGGAGATACTTTTACATGTATTAGTGCGACGCTGATGGCTTACATATCCTTTTCTAATACCTGTTCCTTTACAGCTTTAAGTTTTTTAAGGCTTACATCCGTATTTTATACGCTTAAGCGTTTTTTAATACTAATACTGGTATTTTGGAGTTTCTAGTTGCTATGAAAATATCGTTACCTTTTTTTTAGCATTCCACAGACCTTGCAGGCGCCATCATGACCAGATCCCTCAGGATAGTGGTCGGATCCCCACAAAATAATTGACATACGTCTGCAGGGGAGTTATACCATGCGCCAGGCAGCAATAAAGGGCCCCACACGGTACAGTCCGTCGGCATGATGCGACATATCACGCAAGTAGTGCTGAGAGAAGACGGACGGGTGACGCCAAGAAGCAGCTTCCATGATTTCGGAAACCGGAATGTTGCTTTGGAGAGCCCAATTGCAGAAATGGCCCGGAGTTCGTGTGCGGCTACACGGATGCCCTGATCCGCACAGCTGATGTCGAGGGCGTCGTAGGCTTGGACTATGGTAGTTTTATTCCAGGTAGCTATCATCCTGGAAGAAGTTTCACCGGTCCTGGCCGTAAAGGGGATAAAGAGCTGAGTGCGATTCCGGTGGATCGGTTTGGACGCTTTGAGGTAGAACCAGAGGGCCCGGAGCGTTCTTGGTCGTCGCCGAGAATGTTCGTGAGTGCACGTATAATGAAGAGATTGGAGCGTTCAGAAGGCTTTTGGTCTTTGCTCAAAAAGAAGCCCGTGGAGTAAGAGTGACACCGGAGAAGTTGTCGAGGAAGAAACAATCGGAGGCAGTGGCAGATAGTGCCTGAAGTTCGCTGCATTGAAAGCGACGAGGAATACTGTCTTACGAGGGAACAGGCAGAGAGAGGTTCGTAGGGAGCCTGTAGAAGAGCGATGAGGACGATAGACAGATCCCAGTCTGGGAAGGTCTTGCGTACCCGCGGCCGATCGATCATGAAGGACCGGATCATGGAAGTAATGCGAAAATCATCGATGCGGTAAAAACAAACGGTAGCTTTGAAGACCGCGTTGAGAGAAGATCGCTATACCAGAATAGTGGATCCCGGAGGCCGTCATCGAAGAGAAAATCTAGGAATCGGAGAAACTCAGGGACGGAGGGACCGATCGGATTAACCTATTGTGTAGAACACCAATGAAACCATCAGCGCCAATGGCTGTCGTAGATTTTAGAGGTGGATGCCCGTACCGCTCGGGAGGCGATGCGAATAGCCTGGACAGAAGAAACTCATGTCTTTTTAAGAAGTCGGACGATAGTAGCCACCCGTGTAGTCGCAGGGATAGTGGACGTTGATGCCTAAGCGTCCCGCAGCAGTGAGTTAGTTGGTCCGGGATCACTGGAAGGGAATCGATGAGAAGATTGAGGACCATTGGGAACCAGGCTGCCGCAGGCCAATCCGGGGCAACTAGAAGGAACCTGCCCGTGGTGCTGGCGATCTTCTGTAATACCAGCGACAGTAGTTTCGGAGGGCAGAATAGGAAAGCGAAGAGACGATTCCAGTCCAATGTCAGTGCATCGGTGGCCCATTCTCGTGGATCGGGAAACGGGCTGACGAAGAGGGGAAGTCTAGCATTCCACCTCGTGGCGAACAAGTCCAATATTGGACGTCCCCAAAGAGTGAACAAGGTCTCGCAAATTGAGGAGTGAAGAGAGCATCGGCTACAACGTTGTGATTCCTGGTATATGCAAGGGGAGTAATCGGGTTCGGAGGGATATGCAGAGGTGAAAAATCTCGTTAAGGGATCGGAAGCGCGTCCCGCCCCCTCGTCGTAGGTAGGCAACCGTAGTCGTGTTGTCGATGTGAATTTGGACAGTTTTCGTTGAGACTAGGTGTCAAAAATGAAGAAGACCGTAAAACACCGCATGGAGTTCGAGCAGGTTGATGTGATCGGTATTGGCCGATTCCCAGGTTCCTGATGCTTTCAAATTGTCGATGTGAGCACCCCAACCTTGTCTGGATGCATCGATGAAAAGATGAATGTCTGGAATCGGTTCGTGTAGAGGAACGGAATCCGTGAGATTGGTGACGTCCATCCACCATAAGAGAGTCGAGAGTGGGAAGCGAGGACTGAGAGATCGAGGGGGAAGCGTGAGCCCAACGGCTGGGTTTCCCCACTCGGCGGATCGGAAGTAATGAAGTGATCCGAGCCATGCAGCAGCCGTAAGGAACCAGATCGGCGAAGGAATCGATGGAACCTATGATGGAATCCAGCTCGCGGAGCGTGTAGCGGGGCAGATAAAGTAAGCTGCAAGAGTTGACTAGGAAGCTGGAGATTCGATTTAAGGAAGGTAGCACTGATCCCCGGCAGAGATCGAAGAACACTCCCAGAAATGTGAATGTTTTGCTGGGGAGTAGCCGAGACTTCGTAAGGTTGATTCCCCACCTCAGCGATGTCAAAAGAGACTTGGCGGTGTGGAGGTTCCGAAGAAGAACGGAGCGATCATGTTCTGGTAGTAACCAATCGTCGAAGAAGGCATGAATGCGAACACCATGCTGATCGATCGGATGGAGGACGAGGGTGAAGATTCATGGAGCTGCATTCAAGCTGAACGGAAGGCACAGGAATTCATAAAACGGCGCCTTGTGAAGGAACCGAAACAGGTGCCGGACGGAAGAATGGAGAGGAACATGGAGGTATGCATCGGTGAGATAGAGAGAAATCGTCCAATCGTTGAGGCGCATTGAAGCACGGAATGATTCCGTGTCTCCATTTGGAAGTGCGGATTGTCGATGTACTGGTTTAGGGGCTTGAGATTGAAAATAAAGCGGGAGCCTCCCGTTTTCTTGGGACAAAGGAAAATACTGCTTTAGAACCCTGGAGGAATCGGGGCTGGGACGATGTGGACCGCACGTTTGGAAGGGAAATCCTGTATTTCGGCTGACAAGTTGGCGGATGGAGGAGATTCGAGGTCCCATGGAGGTGAACCGACTGGCGGAAGTTGGCGGACTTGGGGGGAGGTAGGGCGGTTGAAGGTAATGTATATTTTCGTTTAGGTAATAAAAACTCCAAAACCAGTATAACCTGGTTGATTTTGGTTTCTATTGCTTCTATGAAAATATACATTACTTTTTTTTAGCATTCTCTTCTCTTAATACACATATGCGCGGTTGTATATATAGCATACATAAACGGCCAAATATAACTTAAATGACGATTTTCGGCAGAAAGGTTAATTTTACGAAAAATATGAATAGAACCTTTTCTGAAAGAAATTTTATTCTAAACATAATTGGTAACCGGTTTATTTTCGATCTGATGAACGGTATAGGCCCTAGAAGCAAAGAACTGTTTTTTGGTCGCCATTTTTGGACGCCATCTTGAATTCCGGTTTTAGGAGGATGAATTCGACTTGGTACCGGGCAGATTCGGATTCAGCTGCTCAAATTGGGTTAAAATCACCCGGTGCCCAATGTCTCAACATTTGCCACTGAACTCATTTTGGAGCGCCTTTTCTGGGAAAAGTCGTCCTGTCAATGTGCTGCCTGCAATAGTGCAATGATGTCAGGCTTGGTTCGAGGATCAAAATGGCGAAGAATATTTAGGGAGGCTTGCTGGTTGGGATCGGTCTATTTTGCGCTGGGGGAGTCGTCCTTTGTAGTTTCTATGTGAGAGTCTTTACGGGAACGCAGCCATCTCCCATAGTCAGAACGAAAGGGCCGAGGTTTACGAGAGACGGCCAAGTGAGGCGCAATCTTCGGAATCAGGCCGCGAAACAGAGTGTCGGATTCATGGATCGGAAGATTGCGGAGCGTAGAACGAGTGGAATCGTGAAGGCTAGGCGTAGTGTTAAGAGCAATCTCTCGAAGTAGGATCGTGGAATTAAGGCTCAAGTAAACCAGTTCATTGAGTGATACGTTGCGAAGCATGCTTTGCGGAAAACTGGATTAATGAGGAATGCCAGTTGCTTGGTATCAGCAGGCGTGGGATCCATGTTCAAGCGTTCACACAGAGCGTTAGCCGCTGTATTTAGGACATCAGCCTGAGAGGCGGCTCATAAACCGCGGATAAGACGATCGATGTCACGGAGCACAAAAACTGGAACCGAAGCACGTCTTGGGAGGTACAATGAGGAACCGAAGTCAATCTTAGTTTCAGCAGCAAGAAATTCCGATTGCGGATAGGTATCGAAGTTGCGTGGGTTCATAGTACCTTCCCCCGAGGGACGGAAGAAGGAGGCTTCTTTACAAGGTCGAGGAGGCGGGGTGCCGATGTCCAGTTCCAAGGGGGAACCGTTGCCAAGAAGCAACCCACCAGTTCGCAAGAGCGTAGTTAACAACGTAATAGATTGGCCCAGGAGCGGTGGTTGGTGCGCGGTTGATCACAGAGACCGAAGCCGAGACCCGTATAGAGGCCACGATTCTTGCAGGATCGAACCGGAATCGGGAGATGGTTTATAGAGAAAGGCGGGGAGATGGTTTATAGAGAAAGCAATCCGGAACGATGGCTTCTACTGTCTTCAGGAGGTCTGGAAGAATGTCTGCTGGACCCGATTCCCCTGGAAACCCAGGAGCATGGTTGTCATAGCTGTCAGAATGATGAGAGGATCGGCCGTCATCGTTGTCCGACGAATGATAGTCCACATGAGGAAGCATCGGTTGAGGGCTTGGAGGAATCGGGATGGGAACCGGGTTCGGTTCACGGGAAGAACAAGGAGACAGATCCTCAAGCTTAAGTCTATTGGAAGTCGAAGCGACCCAGGAACGAGTGAAAGCAGAAGAGGCTGGTGGATAGAAAGGAGCCTTGCGCTAGAAGGTCTTTAGGGCGGAATCCATAAGGGAGTGTACCTGATCCTGTGAAAGCTGAGTTGCAGACACGTCTAGAGAAGGGTCGGATCGCTGGGAGAATCGGGAGGAAAGGTCCAAGGGCTGCAGAAGAGGTGACGCCGATGCTTTCGCTGCACGCTTGCGGGCTTTCGCTTGAAGTTTTAACTTGGAGTAAAGATTTTTTACTTGCTGTAGTTCTTCAGAAAGAGACGTGGATTCCGCGTCCCGGACGACTTGTCCACAGGGGATCGGGGAAGTGGCAGTGGTGTTGCAGGGCAGAATCGCGGCACCAGAAGGGAGAACCGAAGCCGCAGAGTTAATCGGGCTCTCACTGGAATCGAGAAGCACAACGCTATCCCCTGGATCGAGTGACTTGAGGATCGGAGTCGACGAAGCTGGAGCAGAGGGAGCCAGTGGTTCTCGAGGCGTACCTTTAGTGCGAGGCACGTGAATCAGGAATCGTAGAATCAGGAATCAGTGGAGAGAAGAAACAGCACGTCCAATCACAATGGTGGTTAGAGAAGAAAAGATGAGACGGATCGCTCCACTCAGGCTTTTATATGAAGGAGGCTGCGCAGATATGTACGCAGAGGGTAGCGGCTCGGAAAGAAATCTTCGATTGTTCTCTAATTGAAACAGCATTAAGAGAAGGATAATGCTAAAAAAAGATAATTGATATTTTCATAGTAACTAGAACCAATTTCAAATTAAAATTGATGTTAAATTGATGTTTTTGTATGCCGATGAAAATATACACTACCTGGAATTTATAACATTCCAGTAGACCTCGTCACTTTTGGCGGCAGGCACCATCGAAACGGGATCCCTAGGGTTGCGGGATGGCTTCCCCCAAACGTTAAAAGAACTTCGCATAGCTAAGCGTTGGCGGGGATATCCTGCATCCCAAAGCAATGATCACAACTGATTTTAGAGAATTCGTCTAGCTGCAACGATGGGTCCTAGATGATATAGTCCTTTGGCCTGGTAGGCCATGTCTCGAAAATATTGAGGTGAAGACAGAGGAGTGACACCAGGAAGCGGCTTCAGGAGTGTCTTAGATTGGAACATTACTGTGAATGGCCCAGGACATGGAGATGGCTCTAAGTTCGGGGGCGGTTACTCGGATGTTGTTGTCACCACAATTCAAGTTTATGCCGTCGTAGGCGCTGATGATGACCTTCTTGACCCAGGTTGCAATCATGTGTGTGGATGTGACCCCGCAAGGTTTGTTGAAAGGTAAGAAAAGCTTTCTGGAAGGTTTCAGTTCTTTTGAGGTATGTGAAAAGAGCCCGTACAGGGCAAAAGGCACGTTCAGGTTCATTTCCTACGCGGGGATGATGAACGGGAAGAAACGTTTGCAGGGTTTCTGGGTTTTGGCTCAAAACGAGGGGTCAAGGAAACTCCCTGGAAGTCGGCGAGAAAGAAGCAGTCTGCAGGTACAGAGGAAAGGGATTGCGTTTTGCTGCAACAGATGCCCGAGGCTAAATTCCGGAAGAAAACAATTTCCCGTGTTAAATGGTTTATGTGACAAGTAGAAAGCACCTGACATAGAGGAGCCATTAGGTAGCTGAGGACGATGGACAGGTCCCAGTCAAGGAAGAGTTGTCGGGTCACGGGTCGTTTGAGCTCGAAGGATTTTATCAAGGAAGAGATCCTGAAGTCGTCGAGTAGATGCTGATTGTTGGATGCTTCAAAGACAGTGTTAAGAGCCGATCAATATACTAAAAATGGTAGATCCTTTACGGCCTCTTTCCAACAAGCAGGAGAGGAAGATACGAACTGTGGTAAAGTGTAACACCAATGAAACCACTGCAGCTAGTTGCAGTCGTAGATCTTGTTCGTGGAGGACCAGACAGCCTTCTGGGTGATGTGGAAGGCCTGGTCTTCAGAAATTCCTGTCTCCGTAAGGAGTCTGATGACAGTAGCCACCCGTGTAGGTGGAGGGACTGTAGTCTTGGATGGAATCTTCTCGCAATGCTGAGAGAGAAGATCCGTGATGCTGGGGAGCTGGAGAGGCTGGTCAACTAGATGATCCAAGAGGATTAGGAACCAACCGGCGGCTGGCCAATTTAGGGCTATCAGAAGAAAGAGGCCGGATATTTGGGCAATTTTCTGAAGGACCAGGGAAAGAAGCCTGAATGGAGGGAACAGACAGGCGAACAGGTTTTTCCATGGGAGTGCATTTACTGCCCAGGTTTGGCAGTCTGGGGTTTGCCAGTCTGGCATTGTGCCTCGTGGCAAACAGATCGAACATGAGCCTCCACTAAATGTTGAACAGAGATTCACAGATTCTTGATGTTTTGAGGGTCCATTCCTTTGTTGGTAGGGAGTGTCGTGATAGGTCATCGGCGATGACATTTTGATTGAACGGAATGTGCAGCGGAAGAAGCGTGGTTTTCGTAGACATGAAGAAACGGAAGATCTTGGGTGTAAGGTCCTACAGGTTGCGAGATTTCGTACCATCTCTCTTCTGGAGGTAAGAGATGACAGTTGTGTTGTCTACGTGGACTTGCACTTTTCCTGAAACAAGGCTACAAAAATGCATAAGGGCCAAGAAAACAGCTCGGTGTTCGAGAATGTTTATATGGCAAATTTCGTTGGGGCTCCAAACTCCGGAGATATGATGACTGTAAATGTGGGGAGAGGAGGGGGTCTGAAGGGAGGGGATCTGTAAGGAGATGCAAGTCTGGTACTGGTTCCTGAAATGGTACGGACCAGGACAGAACAAGAACGTTTGCCCACCAAAGCACCGTTGCGAAAGGAAAGGTTTTGTGGAACTTACGCCACTGGGATACGTGATTTTCCTTAAGGAACTAGAGTTGTGAGGGAGTCTAGTTATCGATGATGAAGTTGAGGTCCTGGAGGGAGTAAGAAGGTAGCCGACGAAAGCTTCGGATTGATGAAACGGTGCCTGTCATTCTTTCGATGGAAGGCATTAAACTTGCGAAGGCTAGGTCGAAGGTTACGCCGAGAAAAATGGCTGTTTGTGAAGGCGTAAGGCGAGATTTGGTGAAGTTGATTCCAAAGCCCAGAAGACAGGGCTCTTGAATGGTGAATTGGAGATTTTGTAGTAGCACTGTCGGGTTTTCGTGGGGAAGTAGCCAGTCGTCGAGATAGGCATGAGCCATATCTGTTGCTGGTGAAGAAAAGTTCAGGATTGGCTTTAAAATTGCTGTGAAGACCCGGGAAGTGGTGTTAAGGCCAAAGGGTAAGCATCGAAACTCGTTGGCTTTGTTGCTGTAGATAAAACAATGGCGAACTGAAGTGTGCAGAAGCACATGAAAATAGGCATCTTTCAGGTCGAGAGATACTGTCCAGTCACCTTTGCGACGGGAGTGACGAATCGATTCCAAGGTTTCATTTGGAAGTGAAAATTTTGAATCCTTCTGTTGAGAGGTCATAGGTTGAAGAAAAATCCGTCGTCTCAGGTTTTCAATACAGAACTGTAAAAGCCTGGGGGAAGGATCGGTCTGTCTTGAATGGCCTGTTCGTCTAATAGGGTTAGAATCTCGGTTAAGACTTGACTGCAAACTGGTGGAGCGAAGGTCCATCTAGGAGGGAAACAAGAGGTGGAGCCATGGTTACCGTAGGTTGATAACCATCGCGGATAATAGAGAACTACAGGATCTGAAGTGATGGGTCGCCAAGCTGGTATAAAATGGTGAAGGCAACCCCCCACTGGAAGGGGCGAAGGATGAACGTCTCTGAAAGGTATGAGATTTTTTCTTGGTTTAGGGTACTGGTGTCGAGTCCGATGGTCGGGAGTTGTACTGTGGCCTGAGGAGTTGCGCCGACCGTAGTTTTTTGTCCGAAGGGCTGGATGTTGGAAGGTACGTAATCGGCAAAGGCCTTGTCCTGAGGGTTGGAGGATTGGCAGGCCTCCTTCGTTTCCAACCGAAAGGGACGGGAAGGAGCCTTGGCCAAGGGTTGTGGCTTTTGCTTTTTAGGTTTCCGAGGTAAGGTGAGGTGCTAGCTTGGGAATTAGCCTACGGGAAAACGTGTCAAGATTCATGTAGAGGCTGATTGCGAAGATCATGGTGAGTTGAGTGATACAGATTAGGAGCGGAGTCAAGGACGACGTTGCAAAGGAGAAGAGAGGAATTAAACAAAGCCTTGATGAAAGGTAGCGAAGCATGCCTTCCAAAAAACTTGTCCGGTGAGGAAGGTGAGATGTTTAGCTTCAAGACGGTTACATTTGAAAGACACGTCTTTGACAGAGTGCATTAAGCAGTCATGTTGAGTACATCTGCCTGGGAGCCGCACGAAGGCCTAGACGAAGGAGACGGTTGTTGTCTTTCAGGACTGATAAGGAGGACTGTGAAATGAAGAGCACAGTCCAAAAATCCACTCTACTTGGTGCGAGGAACTCCAACCGAGGGCAAGTGTCTTAAGTTTTTAGGATGAGCAAATCCATCGCTGAAGAGACAAAAGAAAAAAGTTTCCCGACCCGGTCGAGGTGGGGGATGGTCCTTGTCTAGATCTAGTGGGTCGCCCTTTTCTAAGAGCAGACCACCATTGCGAAGGAGCATTGTCAGAAGGGCTGTCAGTTATCCGAAGACAGCATGTTGGTGTGGGATGCAGTCTCATAATCCAAATCCAAAGCCTGTAGAAAGACCATGGTTCCTTACAGTGCTAACTGAAAACGAAGACTTATAGAGGAAGGCGGTCCAGTATGGTACTTCCTGTCCTGAGAAGATCCGAGAGAGGGATCTCCGAAGGATCAGGGTCGATTGTAAACGAAGGAGCAAAGTGAGCATGTTGAGAGCCTTCGTCCTCAAGGGAAAGCGAAGGGTGTTCAGAGTAGATTAGAAGCAAGTTCTACATCACTGTCGTCCTCTGTAGGCAAGGGAGGAAACACTTCTTGTTGTGAAGGGAACAAGGGTATTCCATCGCTGAGTGGCGTTAGTGCAGAAGCAATCCTTACGCCGGAGGAGCCGCCGGCGAAGGAGACGAAGGATGGTGCCGTTTTCGAGTGCAATCTTCTGCAGGAAGAGTATTTATCGAATCCATGGTAGAAGGCTTGTGTTTATAGCCAAAGGAGCGAAGGGCCATTCTTCGTAAGCTGGTGAACTTTATCCTTAGAGAAGCGCTCACTAGGCTTAGAAACAAGCACAAGGCCAGGGCTGGAAGAACGAAGGGGCGATCTAGATGAAAGGTTAAAAGAAGGAGACGAAGGATGGCTTCTCCTTCGGTTCTGGGCAACTTTGCGACTTTTTACTTGGTGCTTTAGGAAGGATTCCTTCGTTTGAGAAGTTCCCCTTGAAGTGTAGAGTCGTCCAAAGCAGCGGTAGTAACCTGACTGCAAGGAATTGAAGAGGTAGAGAAGTTTGGGAGGCAGCCCTTTCGGTTCCCAAAGGGTGTCCCGGCAAAAGCTGCACTGATCTTGCAGGCGAAGAGTGCCGGGTTGTGGGTCCCGACAAGCTGCCGAACAAGTCGAAAACTCTGGCAGTGGAGGTGAAGAGGTTCTAGGCGAAGGAGACACACCTGGGTCAACCCCTCGTTCGGTGAGGCAGTTTCTCCAAGGAGCGAGCAAGCAAGTCCGATCCAATTGGGCCGTAGAGAAGAAAAGATGATGGAGGCTGACATGCAGCGCTTTTATATACGGAGGGGTGCGCAGTAGGATGCGCACACAGGGCTACGGGGCTGGTAGCTCAATGACTTTAATAACTAGAGCAAAAGCATTCAGAGAAGAAGAATGCTATAAATTCCAGGTAAAAGTATATTTTCGTCAGCGTATAAAAACTTTACTTTTGGCTTCAATGTTTTGCTT
>JAHWFP010203819.1:41621-54368 GCA_023313725.1 Lithobius niger
ATAAACTCGCAACACAGCAAATAATTTTGGAAAAAAGTCAAAAGCAATACATTAAAGCCAAAAGTAAAGTTTTTATACGCTGACGAAAATATACTTTTATATATATATATATATTATTAATCACGCAAATTTGGTTTGTTGTGTTAGAGAAACTTTTCGATTTACGGAACTGTATTTGTACAATCGTACTCACAAATTCATATTCATGGTGGATACAGGTACCTAAGTAAAATACCAGTTCCCAGTTAATTCCTAAAATCTTTTATTTTTCGAGTAAATAAAACGTAAATAAATAAATGAAAACAAAAGTTTTATTAACTCAATATTTTTTTTGAGTTGATAAAAGGTTTGTTTGGTTATAAGGATGGAGCTATGTACTTATTCCAAGCAAATATACACTGTTCTCAAAATTAAACAACTACTAAATTTACTTTATTTGTTAGTGGAATATTATACACCATTTTTCTTTTAATTAGCCAGTGTTGCACTTGTCAAAAGAAAGATTACAAAGCTAAGGTTGAAAAACCATACCTGAATCGGTCATTAGTAATCAATATTAACTGCTTAAGAAATACGGTTGGTCGAGTAGCTTTAAAATGAATCACCAATGGCAACACAGATTTTCCTTCATCATTAGGTTTCACAACTGCAATGGAAAATGTTGTTTAGTATGTGTAAGAAACTTATCATTTATTGTTCTCTGTATTTATTGTTCAACATATTTTTTGATCTAGTTTTACTACAAACAGTATGAGATTCTAGTTTAAACCAAGTTGGAGAAAAACAGGACTTGTTTGTGATCAGGGAGATCAGGTGACATCATGGGTAGTTTTCCGACTGATATATATAATAATCAGGACTCTTACACCAGAGAAGAAACCATTTTCAAGGCTTTTCAAGGCCGTTTTGCACCCCAAATTGTTAAAAATTTACCTTAAAATTAATTCAATCTTTTCCTAGACTCTGTAATTGAATAAACATCCATTTAAAAGTTTATTTATTTTGCTCCCATCACGGGACAAGTTGCCTTCCCAATACTGCACTTATACGTGAATACGAACGAAGGCACATCTTATCGTTAACAGAAGATAAGCATTAAGGCGCGTTTATGCAACAAGACCTTCTCGCTCGCCGAACGTTATTTGCTAGTCAATTGTTATTTATTTACGATTAGCAATCAATGCGGTAATAGACAACACATTAAATGTATTATAAATAACAACATGGATAAATAATTAAGTCCAACAGCAATTTTAAACGTTGCTGCAACGTTGTTGTTATTTCACGATATTTCCAAAATTCACTATTCTCGCTCAAAAACCAGCTTCTAGCGGTGATAAGACGACGGTAGATGAAATAGCTGCTCGCAGCGAGAATTCAAAATACAACATGGCATCTATTTCAGGGTTATCGAATCGAAGACAAACTTAACTTTATTTACAAAAAAGCTGCCGTGCCTGATAGCTGGGCAGCATACAAAACAAAAATGCCCAAGGATGCAAAAACATGGAACAAAAAAAAAATAAATATGCGTTCAATAGTTAAACATATACTGTGAAAAATACAAGAATAAGAAATAAATGCATGTTCAGTAAAAAAAAAAAAAGCATGTGCGTACTGCGTGGCAGTCAACGCTATAGTTTGTTCCACATTATGTTTTCAGAAAACTGACTATGATGCCACGTTTCCTCGCATTACAAATGCAAAAACTTGTGAATATCACACTTGTAGAGCCTACACAGTTACTGTTACAGTCTACGAGTGGGATATTTACATGTTTTTTGCACTCGTAGCGGCAGGAAACGTGGCGTTATACAGTCAGTTTTCTGAAAGCATAATGTGGAACAAAGTATACAGACAGACGGATCTATCAACTATATAAATAGACTTGGTGAGAGAAAGCAATCATGAAAAATAAAAATATATAAAAATATACAATCCCATGGTGTAATAAAGGTTATGTAACAATACAGTTTGTGTTTACCAGAAGAAATTGTAATAACTGTAATACAGTCACGAAATTGATAGTGCGTCCCGACGACAATGCATTTTGACACTTACTTATATATATATATATTTATCCCCAAAAACGTCAGCAAAGATAAAGGATATTTTTACTTCACAAACTGATTTTGTAGAACAGTGTAAACCTTGACGTAATCATCTAGCCTATTTTTAAACTGGTTAACAGTCTCGGCGGTGACAACTTGTGATGTTAAGGAATTCCAGAGTGTTAGTTACAACTCGGTTGAAGAAAAAGAATTTAGCACGGTTGTGTAAAACTTGCTGTGGGAAAATTTTGTATGGATGGCCTCTAGTGGAACGATTACGATTGATTTATGGATGTGGCTGCCGCGTGTGAACCGCCACCAAAGAGAGTGAAGGTTCAGACGTTGGAGCCGTTGGGTACACGGGATATTGTAGAGGCCATGGACATGCTTAGTGAACCTACGTTGCAACCTCTCAAGAGGCACCATATGTTTGGCGAGAAATGGAAACCATAGGACAACGCCGTATTCAAGGATAGGCGTAACTAGACTAAGATAAAGTCGTAGATGGACAAATGTGGTGCGTGAGATGATAGTACAGTTCATCATCATAATTACAGATGTTGCCTTTCGAAAATTGCTGGAGATAGGTTTGTCACAAGTTAAATTAGGGTCAATAATAATACCCAGATTCTGGACCCGATTTGCAATAGCCAACCTGGCAGAGCCCCAGTAACATGGGTGAATTTGATTTTTCCTACCAAAATGCATCAGAAGGGACTTGTCGGGGTGGATAGGTAAAACCCAAGCCTCGCACCAACGGTACAGGTTATAGATATCATGCTGAAGCGTAAGGTTGGTATGGCTAGACAAAATAGGCCGGCCTATTTTGGAATCATCAGCGTACTTCACCACGAGACTTAACAGTTTTACCAAAATCATTGAAATATATCAAAAACAGTAACGGCCCGAGGACGGAGCCCTGGACCACCCCGCTAGTAACAGGTGCTGCGTAGGAGTAAGCACCTGACACCACAACACAGTGCGTTCGATTGAGTATCCAGTTTTTTAATCCAACCTAGGATTGGACCACAAATTCCAAGGGATATCAATTTAAATAACAACATGGTATGTGGAACCTTGTCAAAGTCCTTCATGCAGTCGATGTAGAGGCCATCGACTGGTGTGTCACAATCCAAGGCATCGATAACTTGCTAGTAAAAAGTTAACAAATTTGTAATCGTAGAATGTCCAGATCGAAATCCATGCTGATTTGAACTAAAAAGTGTTTGTGTTTCAAGGTATTCTGTAATGTGGGCTTTAAGAATGCGTTCAAACACCTTGGATAGATGGCACGTTATGCTAATGGGGCGGCAATTTATTGGGTAGGAGAGTATTCAAAGCATCGAATGCCGTCATTCAGAAAATCTGTTCGTCGTGTTTACTGCAGTAAAAATTGTTTTCTTGTTGTCATAAATCGACAAAGCACGAAGCACGAGCAAAAGACCATGTTACTACGTAGAGACAAAAGATCTGCGCCCGTGTTGTTGCCATGATTACTACGTAGAGACAACTCTCAAGTCGCATTCTCCGGTAAAGGCTAGAATCAGCTAGCAGATTTAGTATTAACCAAGAAAAAACTAGTGAGTGAGAAAATTTACCATGCGTAAATGCGCCCTTAGGCTGACGAACTATTTATTTATTCATTATTTATGGATTTAAGCATATATTGACTGTAGCCTATTTCATCAAACATAGTACGCTAACAAAACTCAAGGCCATTTCAAGGCTTTTCATGCCTTGAATTTTTGGTTTTGAAGTTTAAGGCTTTTCAAGGAACTCAAGGCCGTATACGAACCCTGAATAATAATAATACAAATTGAAAAAACGCACCATCTTACAATGAGTATTCAGAAACTAATTGTTAAAAATATGCTTACACTCATTTACAACAAATACAGTCCTCCGCATTTGCGAATTTTCGAAAGGCTGTTCTTGGAACAAATTTCCGTGTCATGTTTTCGAGGCTGCCAACCATAATTCGTGGAAAGAACGTTTTAACCAATAGTAAAACCTTTCTTTTTCCAGCCATTTAAAGCTTGCTTCTGACTGTGTATTTTTTATAATTATTGTATCATTATTGACTGTTAAAAATACGCTTATACTCATTCACAACAAAAAAAGTGCCATATTTGCATATTATCAATCCACAAATCTCACATAATACCAGTGTTGTTTTTGTCGGCTGTTGTCGTCTGCTTTTATCTGTGCATTGGAAACGTAGCCTTCGGTAATGACTGGGCAGCATCGTTACTCGAGCCATAAACTTGAAGTCGTTCCCCAAACTCCCTACTAATCAGGTGAAGAATAGCAGGATTTGAGGGGCCTTGAAGGTTCACAAGTGACGTCCCCCGCGCCAACTCATGCGTGATAGCTAATAATTCAAGGCCCCTCAAATGGCTTTCATGGCATTGGAGACAAGGAGGTTCTTGGTCTTACTCCAAGCAATATTGTGTTGTGTCATAACTGAGTTTATTTAAGAGAATCTCGTGAGTTGAAAGCCTTTTGAATATACATAAAGATAGCATCGCAACGAGTGCCAATAGGGACTCGAGCCAGTTGGAGACCCAGGAGAATACGTTCCGAAAGACATGCTACTTTTTACTACAGCGTGTTATTTCGGTCAAGGAAGTGCGTGATAAATTAGGTCAGATAGAAAGACCTGTAATTTGAAACAGCGCTCCGGCTTCCTTTCTTGTGAATAGGTACCACGATTGGTCTTCCAGTCCTCAGGTATGTCACCACTGTAGATAGACCACAATCAACACAACCATGTAATAAGGCTGAGTGAATGCCACCTGACCCAGCAGATTTATTAGTGTTTTACTTTTTAAGCATGTCGTAAACCATTTGCCCAGTAACGTCAACAGTACTCAAAGACGATATGGAGTTAGGCTGGTTGCTCTGCACATCAGCTTTACTTTTTGGGAGCAAATCGGATGAAAAGTAATCATTAAATTGGCACTAGCAACATCTAGTGTATCTAGTACTATCTAGCACTTGAAGGAATGTACGAAGTCATTTCTTTTTATTAAACTAACAAGCCACGAACCTTCTTAATTATTGAGTGAAAATTTGGTACGTCCTCGTGCACCTGGCAGCAAGCTGTACAGGTTACCAACATCACTGCCGCTAGATGGCGCCAGCGTATTCGTGAACAGTTTGTCCTCCCCATTCTCAGCTCTCCCACCGCTGGGGAAGAATTGCAAGACTTATAACCAAGTCTGCATTTCTGTTGCAGCAAATGACGTTATTTTTTCTAAATAAAAAACTAATATACTAGTTTTATACTAAATACCGATGTCCTGGTCGAAACTTCGACTGACGCTACAGTTTGTTTACTTTGGCTGCTCATCATAGTGACTCACCAATAACTATGCATCACCAACAGAGTTCTAGGTCTTCCAAATTTGCTAATTTTTACTAATACTAGTTTGCTATTAACTTACAACTCTCTTTTTACTAACAATTGAAGCATTTAACAGCTGCATTGTTATCTTTAAAGGTCTTGCAATTATGCCCTACTCAGGTATTGAACGCTTTAGCCATTGTTCAAGTTGTTAACTATTTATTGTAGTACCTGTTCGTCTTGAATTCTATCAACACAAAAGTAATTACTTCCTTGGATCTTTTGCATACTTTCACACAGAAGATAGTCCCTCTGTGAAAGTGTGCGAAAGATCCAAAGAAGTAATTCCTTTTGTGTGGATACAGTAGACAATGTGTTTCACAGTAGTAATAGTAACGGTAGTTTTGTCTTGAATTGTCACTTCATAGGCAAACGCGTTTTTGTTTACTTATATTTTTAAAACTTTTAAACCAATTTAACTTTTTTTTTGCTTAAAGAGGCACTATTACTGATTGAAAAGCGAACAAAAATACTGTGGCACCATCGAGCGGTAGTGATATCGTTAAAGTTTACAGTTTGCTCACATGTGCACGAGGACGTACCAATTTCACTCAATAATTAAGGAGGTCGTGGCTTGTTTGTTTCGTTAAAAGAAATGCGGTGCATTTCTTCGCTTGGCGCAAGCAAGTGCTAGATAGTGCTAAATTTTGCCAGATTCTGTATACTTTCAATCGGTTACAGTGCCACTTTAATATCAACTATGATGACAGAGGTTGAATGTTGTTCAATCCGGCTAAGACCGCTATTTTGTCAAGCCTTTTTTGGCCGCCTCACTTGCTCCACTAACATCAAATAGTAGATTGGACAGATTGTGTGATTCACATTTCCTGCGATAATAAGAGAATACCGAATGTAGTCAGATGCAATAAGCCTGCTTAATGAAGTTAACTTCAAAGAAAATTAATGATGTCCATGAGTTTTCTGGAGAGTCGCTGTCGATTTGATGAACACTCGTTGCATGTGAATGTCATCTGGTAGTATTTCTGGCTTAATAATAGACATTTGACCATTACTGTACGTGACACAAGCACTGCCCACACAAGGAGAGCAATATACCATAACAAATGCTAGGGAAACTGGATAACGATCACGGTAATAAATAGTGTGTCACACAAACCAAGTTAAACACCCAACAACTCTTGCACGACGAGTCCACGAAGATTTGGAGGTTTCCTTACCACCCAAGGAGAGGAGGGGGGGGGGGGGAGGATAACTAGAAACCACTGCTAAACAACAGGAAAAGATTTAAACCATTAAAGTAAAGTACCCAATGATCAAGACGACAAGATAACTACTTTATTTAAGTACTAACAAACTACCCACAATCGTTGCCAACGAAACTAGGACGGGGGTTGGTCAAAAGCGAATTAATTCCAAACTTTGTCATATCATCTGCAACCTTCTTCAGGCCTCCAGCAAGAACTTGCACTACCAGTTATTTACACATGTACAACAGTTGGAAACTCACAGCACAACTTCGTATTGTGGGCAAGTTGTAGCGATGGTGCTGCCCTATTTTTGCTCTAGGGTTGGTGGGGCCTTGCTCTCCCAACAGCCCACAGAGCAAGACGAGGGTAGCATGATCGCCACAAGTAACCAACAATGGGAAGTAGCGTCGCAATTTCAAACTGTTGTACATATGTAAATAACCGGTACATACACGGCCGTGTATTTATATGATTGAAGGCGTCTCTTCAGCAAACCTATAACTATTAATTTCTCCGTTCCTATTCAATATATTTCAACCAAACTTGGCCAGATAGTAGATAGGTATGGGAGGTATATTTATGCCAACTTTTATGCAATTCCGTGCAAGAGTAAAAGTAGGGAGTCACACATAAATTTTAAAACTCGTTGTTCTGGATCTTGTTCTTGTTCTTGTGTGACACGGTTTCAGAAAAAACTACTGCACCTATCTAAAATCTGAAACATGATCTAAGTCAGAAATGTGCCTGGGCTTCATCCTCACAGAGACCATTTTTTCGATTGGTCGAGTCATTCCGGAGTTACGGGACCCTGAACGATCATTTTGATTGTATTACATTGTTTTATCCATTGTAATTAGGGAACAATGCCACTCAGCAAACTCCAGATCCATTCTTCGTGCACGTGTTATGTCTTTGCTAAAAAATTGATTGTTGAAGGGCAAAATGAAAGTATCCGTGTTTCAGCTAAAAGCATATAGATTTAAACTAAAGTAAGTTGCGTTGGCCAGGCCTCGAAATTGGCAGCAAGAAACGATAGAATGGCGTATATATTTGGTATCCGGCTAAAACATCGCCGCCGAAACATCATGTGACAAAAACATAGCGGACAAAACATTGCACAGTCAAAACATCGCACGGAGATTACATCGCGGATACGACATCGCCAACAATAACATCGTGGACAAAACATAGCACGGATGAAACATTGTGGACGTAACATCGCAAACCAAAAAAATTTGTTGCTGTTTAAAATATTTAATTAGAAAACAAAACCGAGTTCATCTGATGTTTAAGGAAAAATTTAACTGATTCGAAGTTAAAACAGCAAAGTAACACAAATAAACTTTCCCGTAAGGTTTCACATACCGCAGTGCTGTTGTACCGTTTAGTCCACATGAAACCTATCTGCTGTATTCACATGTTTTTTTTTAGTTTTTACGTTAAAACACAATACGTTTGATTGGTCCATTCTACTTGGCTAAATGACATCGCTGAAAAATCCGTAAAACCATACTTTTTAGTGTATTTAGTACAGACCTACAGATTCGAGTCCTTGAAACCTGGAAATGTCGTTGAAAATTTAAGCTATCAGGCGATGACATTCTCCCCCCCCCCCTCTTCCCACTCAAAAAACACCACGCTTATTTAAATATTAAAACTTAACCTGTCAGGCGACGACATTCGCTCCACCCCCACCCCTCCCACTCAAACTGATTGTTACAGGGCTGCGGCGATACCATTCACATTAAAACTAACAGGCGATGTAATTCCCCCGCACCCTCTTCTCATCGCAGTTTTAAAAAAATTAGTGACTACTTAAAAATACTGCATCAACAACTAGTCGATTTGT
Organism: Lithobius niger; assembly: GCA_023313725.1. NCBI lineage: Eukaryota > Metazoa > Arthropoda > Chilopoda > Lithobiomorpha > Lithobiidae > Lithobius > Lithobius niger. The sequence goes on from JAHWFP010203819.1 coordinate 50,136, forward strand.
CTTTTCTTGTCTTTTGTATTTCCTCTAGAGTTGAAGGTGGAAGTTGTGGGCGATTTTTATATTTAAATAAGTTTTAAAACGTTCACCTTTTAGAGACAGGCGATGCCATTCTTTGGCTTCCCCTTCCACTCAAAAAATGTATTTAACAAAATAAAACCACCCAGCCTATTTAAATATTTAAATTTTAAAATATTAAATGTTAAAGCTGTTAGTCGATGCCATTCTCCACCTAACCTGTCAACTCGTAGCAGGAATGCTGCCATGGCCATCATATGAGCCTAAGCCAAAAAGGTAAACAATTATTGGTTCATGAAGGTTATTCCTAAATCAAAGAGCGTGATGGCGAGAAAGTAATTTGGCGGTGTATTAATTATACAACTACAACAAAATGTCACGGTCGGTGCCATACAACTGGTTTTGAAGTTGTCCATTTGAACAATAACCATAACCATGAACCCGATGTTGCCGCTCACAAAGCCAAGGACGCCATGAACACAATAAAAGTGCGTGCAGCCGAATCAACGGATACTCCAAGTCACATCATGGCAGTCATTTTTCCGGAGCTTCCGGTGGCAGTGCAAGCCAAACTTCCAGCCAAAGAAATGATAAAACGAACAGTTCGCCGCACAAGAAATGCAGCTCAAGCCCCACTTCCTGAACCTCAGAATTTACGCGAGTTATCAAGATAAGCCTCAGCATGAACTGTCATGTTAAACGTCAAACTTTGAACTCCTATAGTTTCTCCCAGAATTGACATTAACCGACGAAATTCGGTATTTGGGGTCGTGTCGTAACTATTTCACCGCATTACAAATTTTATTGACAACAATCGAACCGTTCGGCGTCCACAGCATGTCCATTTCTTCTTGTTGTTGTTGTTCTTGTTGTTGGGACTCTTTGCCCTCACCTGAAGAGCGAACCACTGAACCGATTTTCAAGTTCTATAGCTTAAAACGTAGGTCTGGACAAGGCCTAGGGCCTTTCAAAGGCTATTTTAATGTAACTACAATATTCTTGACACGGAAAGCCAAATGGGCTAGAACTTTTGCTCTCACCTAGAGATCGAACCAATGAACCGATTTTCAATTTGTATAGCTTAAAATGTAGGTATTAACACCGACCAGGGCCTTTTGAACACGATTTTATGTGACTGCAGTATTCTCGTCCGCAGAGCAATTATTATTGTAGAGCACTAGGCAGAAATCATTAAGTGGAGTAACAAATTTTAACAAATCGAGCTAGAACCATGAAATTTGGTAGACAAGTCTTTCTTAACAGTAAAAATCGAACCATCCATGGGCCCCACATGAAATACCCCTAAGTGTCTTCCGCACCCTCTTACCAGCATCCCCCCTGTTCCCCCTCCCAGGGGCTTGGGCAACAAATTCTTACAGACCAAGCTAAAAACATGAAATTTGGTGCACAAGGCAGCATAAATCGAATCAGCCATGGAACCCTCAAGAAATACCCCCAAAGGGGCCCCAGCACCCCCACGTGCCCGCTCACTGAGCCTTGACCCACACATTTTTACAAACTGAGCTAAAAGCTTGAATTTTGGTGCACAAGTCATTCTTAACAGTACACATCGAACCAACGATGAACACCCCACGAAATATCACCAAGGCTCCCCCCCCCCCCGAAGCTCTACTCCCCTCTTCCCTGCAGCTTTACTAACAAATTATTGCAGATCGAGCTAAAAACATGAAATTTGGTGTCATTTATAGTAGTACAAATTGAACTAGCTATGAGAGCCCTCGAGATCATCTACAAGGCACCACAACCCCCGCAGTGCCTCCCTCCTTGAGGCCAACAAATTCTTGCAGATAGTGCTAAAGAGTGAAATTTGGTACACAGTCATTGTTAGCAGTAGAAATCAAATTATAGCTATGGAACATCCACGAAATCCTCCAAGGCCCCTTAGTGCTTCCCCCTATTCCCATGAGGTTGATACCCGAAAAATTCTTGTTGATTGCACTGAAAGCATGCATTTTGGTACACCAATCATTCCTAGCATGAAATACCACCAAAACCTCCCCAGCATCCCCTTTCCCCCTCCTGTGCACCCCATGAAGCATCAATGACCAATAAATTCTTGCTGAACGTACTAAAAACATGCATTGTAGTAGTAGAAAAGAAATCGAACTACATACGGAATCCCATGAGATACACCCACCACAAGTGCTTCTTTGTGTTCTCTCCATGAGATTGATGAACAACAAATTTTAGTTTGATTTGTACTACTAAGAATGACTTGTGTACCGATCCCCGTTTTGCGCGATCAGCAAGAATTTAATAACTTCATACAGGTGAGTGTGGTAGTTAGACAGAAAGATTCCAGAAATTTGCTAGAGAGATTAGCGTGAGAGATTTCATAGCTAGATCGATTTATAAGCTAAGAATTGACTTGTGTACCAAATTTCATGGGTGTTATCGCGATGTTCATGATTAGCCCAAATTCTGGCCCGTAACAGCTGTCCTACACCTGAAGATCGTACCAATGAACCGATGCTCAAGTTTTACAGCTTAAAACATAAGTATGAAGAAGGCCTATGGCCTTTTGAACACTTATTTTAATGTGATACAATTATTGTTGTTCTTCTTGTTGGAGAGATTTTGGTCTCGCCTAGAGATCGAACCGAAGAACCGATTTTCAATTTTTATAGCTCTTAAAATTGACTATTAAAAAAGCTCTCTTATAACAGCAATTTTAAGGTGATTACTGTATTCTTTCCTGTGATATTCTTGCTGAAACAAGAAAAAAATAATGGATATTAGTATTAAAAAACGCTTAAGCGTACAATACGGATGTAAGCCTTAAAAAACGTAAAGCCCTAAAGGAACAGATATTAGAAAAAGTCATGTAAGCCATCAGCGTCACACTAATATGTGTAAAAGAAGCTCCAGCTTGTTTTTTGGGTTGCTGGAGATTCTTTTACACGTATTAGTGCGATGCTAAGGCTTACATGTCTTTTTCTAATATCTGTCCCTTTAGGGCTTTACGTTTTTTAAGGCTTACATCCGTATTGTACGCTTAAGCGTTTTTTAATACTAATTGATATTAGAGCCATACTCAAATTACAAGGAGGCAGATTTCATTCTATTTTGATAGTGGGCCAAGCGACGATAGGATCATATTCTTCGGCACCCAAAAGAACTTAGATCTACTTGCTATTCTCGTCACTTGTTCGGTGATGGAACCTTTACACCAACACTGAAACCCTTCAAGCAGGTGTACACAATTCACGCTGTTCACCACCAGCGCACAATCCCACTTATACATGCATTGCTACCGAACAAACAAGAAGACACCTACAGGCGTTTACTACAAGCACTGAAGAACTTGCGCCCAACAATTGCACCACTATCAGTCCTAATCGATTTTGAGAAGGCAGACGAAAAAGCATTTGTTGCTACGTTCGAAGGCATCATTGTACGTGGCTGCTTTTTTCACTTTTGTCAAGCAATTAATCGGCACATAACTGGTGAAATCCGTCCCAAATATATTGATAGGGATAACCCCAATTTCGCTTTGTGGGTTCGTCATTTAGAAGCGTTGGCCTTTGTCCATGCTCATCAGGTAACCGAGTCATATGATTGACTTGGCTACAACATTCTTTGAAGAAAACGAAGAAATTCTCAGTCCTCTAGTGGACTATTTTGAAAGCACTTGGATTGGGAGGTTGACTCGAGCAGATAGGAGAAGACCCCCCAAAATTTCAAATTGAATGTGGAACTGTTACCAAAGCACTTCACATGGCTTGCCAAGAACGAACAATGCTATCGATGGTTGCCATCAGGGATTCCAGTCACTGCTTCCTTGTGACCATCCGTCAGTTTGGAAATTCATAAACGCACTGAAGCTGGAGCACGGCAAAAACGAAGTGGAAATTGAACATGGAATCTCTGGAATCCCACCTGCGGCTCCTCGTCGTTCACACAAACACAGCGCTGAACGAATAATGAGAATCGTGGAACGACAACTGTGATCTAATTGATTATTTACGTGGAATCGGCCACAACTTCCACCTTCAACTCGGACGGAAATACACAAAATAAGAACATACAAGTCCACTAATTGTTGATGCAGTATTTTAAAGTAGTCGTTCATTTTTTTTTTTAAATGCGATGGGGAGGGGGGAGGGGAAGAATTACATCGCCTGAAAGCTAAAATTTTAAGTTTTTAGTTTTGATGTTAGTTTTAATGTGAATGGTATCGTTGCAGCCCTGTAGCAA
>JAHWFP010203820.1:10695-30341 GCA_023313725.1 Lithobius niger
TAGTTTAGCCGAAAATGAACTAAATCTTAAAAGGGTGAAACGAAATATTTTCCCTGTAGGCACTGGCACGAGTGTGGGGGCGTCAGCCTTGTACTGAGAAGGAACCCTCGAAATTTTCCTTTCATTCCCCCCCCTACCTCCCAGCCCCTAAAAATCTTGTTGTGAGCCTTTGGGGCATTCTTTACCTGGCATGTTCTAACAAGGGTTTACCCCAGATCAGGGCCTTATTAAATTGTGCTCACTTTAATCCCTACTATTGAGCAGAATAAACCATTCCTCGTATTGTAGTATGCGATTACCTGAGAACCAAAACAGTGTAAACTGGCGGTTTACAATCTGACACGCTATGCACTGCACAGTTATAAAATAATTCTCTTTGCCGTTTCGAAAACATCCACTACAATAACTGTAAAATTGTTGCATTCAGTTCCTGTAATGCTTTCTCTCCCTTGAGGTTTTTTCTCTCTCCAGGTCCGACCAGCTGCGTAACCCAACTGCACATATGTCGTGCGCAGCTCTCCTATAAAAGCTTTTGGGCGAGACGGCCTGCCATCACTTTTCCTCAAGCTCTCGTCCAAGACAGTCGCTTCGGTTTCTCTCCCACTTCAAGTCCAGTCTTCGCCTTCGCACCGAGCCTTCGCCTTCCAAAAGATTGAAGATCAAAGAATCCGAAGGAAACATCATGGCTCCACCCTCAAGATTCGACAGTTACACCTTCACGATCTTCGTCGCATCCAGCCAGCCCTCCGCCAGTGGACACCGATGTTGTTGTCTGCCCCTTTCCATCTCCTCCATGGTGCCCATCAACCTCATTCCCAGTGAAAACCTCGGCTCACAACTTGGCATCATCAGTCCCATGCGGTCAATGCGTGCCTTCGCCCCGAAAGCACAAGAAGGATAAGAAGCATCCACGCAGTCAGTCGTGCCCTACTGACACGCCACTACACCTCTCGTCACTTTCCTCACGGCAATCGTCCCACCGTTCGGCCATCACCACAGGAACAAAACAGCTCTCGGCGAAAGACATCCACGCCTTGATGGATCGCGCCATTAGAGACTTCAACTACAAGACCAAGCCTTCAGCCCTTGCACCATCTTCGTCATCCCACAACAAATCCTACACAGAAGAATGGATTTCGTCATCCAAAAACGAGTCCACCCAAAAAGAAAGTACTCCACCCCAACCTCATCGAAGAAACGTTGGTGTAGTGTTCCTGTTCTCAACATTGTTCCCATCTTTCGCCGGACTCCTGTGTCCTTCCACGACCATGCATTCGGCTTCCATCTTCTGCTCTCGATGACGACTGGGCTTCAGCCCTGGAAGAATCTCGTCATCACAACAACCCACAAGTGACCTTCGAACCCCAATCAATCCAATGGGCCATGCAACTCTACGATCTTCTCAAGACAATTGAAGACATTGTTCCTGACTGCTTCCTTTACAAACCGGAACCAACAAAGAACAGAGGTCTCGTCACCGGCTTCGGCCTTCGTGAAAGAAACTTCAAAGATTGAGCCAACATTGGTCAATCCACCACTCTGCTTACAACCCTGCTTCGCAATGTTGGAGCTTTTCTCATCTAGGCCGAACCCTTATGTTTGATAAGGACTCTTCCCCGCCGAGACCTGGCAGAGAAGAATGGTTCTTTCACTTCTTCGGTGACGGCACAGCAAACCCTCGACACTTCAACACGTGCCAACAATCCAAATCCCTCACTGCTGAAACTAAAATGAATTTTGGCACGGCCATGCAAATTCCAAAGAAAGCCGAAGTACCTTCTGCCATTATCAAGGAAAATGACAGAATCCTTAGACTTGGCTTCCGCACTGCATCCCAAGCTGACATCCTCAGTACCACTGTCAACCCCTATGCGAAAGACTCGCCGTAGAAAAAAAGTAGCCATTACGCACAATTTCAGAACACAAATACTACCGTAAATCGCCTATTAAACGCCCATGAGCGGCTAAATTTAAATCGATAAAAAAGTGTTGCGGGTTAACATAGCTATTACAAGATTTCTGACCTGAAAGTATGTTTTTGGGTGGTCGTTTAGGCCAAAATCCATCGTGGAAAATTGATTATTCACGTGCGTGATATGGGTTCAATCTAGCATTAACACACTGGTTTTATTCTCATTTATTCATAAATTTAGTGTATTAGATCGTCATCCTTCCAATATCTAATCTAATTCAACATTAAAATTAATTTCTAACCATAACCATGATTCAAGGGAGCATTTGTAATCGCGGAAAAGTCGACAATATTAGGCCTAAGCGATCGATCATTGATGTGCGTAGTATGGATTCAGTCTAGTGAAAATATTATACCTTTTTCCATTTATTCTCAAATTTAGTTTCTTAGATCGTCCTCCTTACAGTATCTAACCTAATTCAAATTTAAAACTAATTTTTAACCATCACAAACCTTCAACACAGACAACGTGATTCACCACTGAGAAACGCGTGTGTTGACATTTATTACTATAGAGATTTACTATATTGTCGTCCAATACGGAAGTTCCGGCGGAAATGGACGCATAGGTATGGACCCGTGGAGCCCCAGTAGTAGACGCGAAGTGGTATTTGAGAATAAATGAGAAAAAGGTATAGCGTTTTCACTAGATTGAATCCATATTACGGGCATCATTGATCAATTGCATAAGCCTAATAGTGCCGACTTTTCCGCGATTACAAATGCTCCCGTGAATCGTGTTGAATTAGGTGTTGATTTCGTAAAATTTATGAATCTTTTTCAACAACCAAAATTTAAAGGGATAATACGTTGATTTCTTTAAACGTTTCAAGCTTTTAGTCATTTCACGATTGACTGAAAAAAACGATCGAGGCATTAATAAAGCTACTATACGATTTCTGACCTTAAGGTATTTTTGGGGGGTGGGTTTTAACAAAGCCAGGGAGTTTATTAGGCAAATTATGGTATACCAGTATTCTGCAAATTTTCGACGGACCGGCCACATGCCTGTCTTCATCAGGCACTATGATTGCTAAAACATTTTTCTATGACATCAGAATCAATTTTTCAACTTGGCGTTCGCGCTCGCGGCTGGCGCGGCCTCCCGTATTAGTTGGGCACGTTGTTGTTCCAACAATTGGACAGCAGCTCGCTAAACTCTTTTCTCACGAGAAAATGGATTCCCGGGTTTGAAGGGCCTTGTGTGTTCATGAGTGTTGCGTTATTTTTCACGTGCTGTTGGATTGCCAGTGATTCCAGTCCACGAAGGTGTCTATCGAAAGGAACATTAGATTTAAGCAACGTGGAAGTTCTTTCCCATCCGATTTTATGCTTTGTCTCCACGTGGTGGGTCGCGATGCTGTTTTCATATACTTCATTACGTGTGTCATCCATATGCTGTTTAACCCTCAAGCGGACTCCCTTTCTCGTCTCACCAATGTAAACTGCATCGCACCCATCACATGGAACTCGATATACATCATCCCTAGTATTCCGAATCTTGGAGAGAACATCACTTTGGCCTGCTTTTTCTTCTTCACACGCTTTCCTTCTTTTCTTCAGCAGCTCATCTTTTAGATTGCTTCCATTCCTGGAATAGGTGGTAAATCCGAGTAAATCCGAGTACACGGGGACATCAAATGAAACTGATTATCCCAGGGTTTAAATTAAATTGTAGGAAGGCATTCTTCTCCATTCGCATCGCACCGGTTTGGAATTCGCTTACTGAAAACATTGTCTTGGCGCCGTCACTCTACATTTTTAAAAAAATTATTAAATGAATATAGTTTAAAGGCATATTTACTCCGTCCTGAATTTTGCCCATGATTGTGGGATTGATTTTAATTGGAATTGAATGCTTAGACGGACTAGCCATCATTGTTGAATAGTGTTTTTAAATTTGTGTATATATATATATGTCTCCTGACAAAGTATCTATTGATACTGATACTGATTGTTTTACCATTTTATACATTGTTTGTAATAGCTGGTAAGTCGTAAGTGGTCTTTCGAGACCCTCTCTTACCATTTGCTTTTCTGGAGCAAAAAAAATGTTATTATAAATCCTCTTTCTTTCAAAATCTTCGTTATTTTCTTACTCATTCCTTTGAGATATGTCAGTCATACTCCCTTCTTTTCACCTTCACTTTCTCTTGGTGCTGCTAAATCGTTCCTGTCGTGTCGGGTTTTTACTGCTGTCTTTATCATTTTGGACAGGAACCCCAGTGGGCATCCGAGTAGAATGAATCTTTCTTTGGTGTCATACAGGTGCGTCTGTGCTATTTCGATGTTGGATGAGTGTCGTACTATTCGGTGAAATTCATTCTGTGCTATTGCCTTTAATTGCCCTCTTGCTTGCCCGATGTGAAGGGAATTCCACGATTGGCCAACATCTGCTTCTAGAAGGGCTGATACACAAAACGACCACGTCTTTCTCTCGTAATCTTCACATCCAGAAACGAGAGGGAGATCTTTTCTTCCTCTTCCACAGTGAAAACCAGATCCTCATGCCAGGTGTTGACTTTTCCTTTAATCTTCTCCAGCTCACTCCTTTTTACCACCGCAAGCAAATCGCCCATGAAGCGCCTCCACAATCTTACCTCAAGAATTGATAGCAGCACGAAGGCATGAAGATGTTGTAGTACCATTTCGGCTACTATCGGAGAGCAAGAATACCCCATCGGGGCCCCTTTGACTTGCAAAAAATTCTCCCCATTAAAGTCAACATAAATGCTTGCCAACACCACTTTCAACATGGCCCTGTCTCTGTCGAATTTTTGGTTTGGGATCTTCAACTTCTCTGCCGATTTTTACTACATCTTGAGTATCATGCGGTGTGTCAAACTGGGGAACAATTTAACCACGTCAAATGAGACCAAGACGTTATCATCCTCAATTCGAAAATCCTCAAGCACATCCAAGAGATCTTCCGTTTTTGTAAGCCTACCTGGGGAGTCTACATACTTTTTCAGTCTATCTTTCATTTTCCAGTCGAGGCGTTGACACGGCCCTCCTTTTGCAGATGTGATCAAGCGGAGGGGCCTCCCTTCCTTGTGAGTCTTGACTTGTGCAAATATCTTCGGTAACCATCTAGGTCGTTTTAGTGTCAGCTCTTTCAACTCCTTACCTGTCAAATGGCCTTCTGTCTTTAGTCTCTTCAAGATGAAAATGAAATCGTTCAAAGGCCTGTTTTTTATATCCTCTTCTGTTTTCTCGTACAACTCCAACCCTAATAAAATCTCTTCCCTCACCAGCCGATCGTGCTTACTGGTGTCCAACACGACTGTCTTATTAGCCTTATCTGCTTTACAAAATATAAGATCCACATGTAAAGCAGAAAAGGCTAATAAGACATTCGTGTTAGACATCAGTGATCACGATCGGCTGGTGAGGGAAGAGATTTTAGGGTCGGGGTTGTACGAGAAAAAAGAGGAGGATCTAAAAACGAAGATTTTGAAGGAAAGAGGATTTAACAACTATTTCAGGAATGGAAGCAATCTAAAAGATGAGCTGCTGAAGAAGATAAGGAAAGCGTGTGAAGAAGAAAAAGCAGGCCAAAGTGATGTTCTCTCCAAGATTTGGAATACTAGGGATGGTGTTTATCGAATTCCACGTGATGGGTGCGATGCAGTTTGCATTGGTTAGACGAGAAAGGGAGTCCGCATGAGGGTTAAACAGCATATGGATGACACACGTATTGAAGTATATGAAAACAGCATCGCCATCCACCACATGGAGACAAAGCATAAAATCGGATGGGAAAGAACTACCTACCACGTTGCTTAAATCTAATGTTCCTTTCGATATACACCTTCGTGGCCTGGAATCACTGGCAATCCAACAGCACGTGAAAAATAACGCAACAATCATGAACACACAAGGCCCCTCAAACCCAGGACTCCGTTTTCTCCTGAGAGGAGAGTTTAACAAGCTGCTGTCCAATTGTTGGCACAACAACATGCCCAACAAATACGAGAGGCCGCACTACCGGCGAGCGCGAACCCTAAGTTCAAAAAGTGTTTCTGATGTCATAGAAAAATGTTTAAGCAATTATAGTGCGTGATGAAGTCAGACGTGTGCCCGGTCTGTCGAAAATTTGCAGAATACTGGTATAGTATCTGTGTTATGAAATTGTGCATAATAGTTTCCTTGAACTTTCATAATTTAAAATAAACTCTCAGAGTAAAAATGGCTACCGTATTTTCAAAAAAGTAGCCGTGAAGCAAAACATGTTTACTTCCTCATCATGGAACTTTTCAAGAAAGCCTCTTTCGCCACCTTCCAGTCTTTCTACTGGCTCACCCAGGCTCTCTTCAATTTCAACTTGTTGCTTAGTGACATCGATCTAAGCACAGTTCCCAACCTGAACGACTCCACAAAACACATCGTTCAGAACCAACCTAACCAACCACTTCGTTAATCCGACACCCTCTTCAGAGGCTTCATCCCAACTTTGGCACCTCAACTGGACATTGCCCGCAAGCCCAACGCTTCTGCCCCCCAGGCAACAATCCAATGCACCCTTCAACAAGCCTCCCATGGCAAAACTGAAGCAAGGTCACAACGAAGTCAGGAACAACAAAACCAGTTCCCATCATTCGACAGCTTTGGCGGGCCTCACTCTCAAAGCAACAACCGACCCTTTCGTGGAAACCACTCCTTTAAATGCAACGGGAACAACAGTAAATGTAGCACGACTCCAGATCACCGCAGCAGGTACTCTTTCCCCGGCAACAGAAGCTAATCACGTAAAAAACAAAGAGACCACCTCCTTGTTTACCAGTTGGTGGTCGCCTACAACACTTCCTTCCAGCTTGGACGAAATTGACTTCGGACTCGACCATTCTCTCCATAATTTCCCATAGCTTTCAACCAATACTCCTAGGAAACCAGCCCTGACCTCACTACCACCCTGGGAATTCGCACAAAAACCTTCTCCAACTCTCAGGAAGTCAACGAACTACTTGTTAATGGTCCAATCCGCCGAAGCCCAAACCCTCTCAACAGGTTGTTACACCTCAATCTTCCTCAGACCAAAAAAAATCAGGAGGCAAAAGACTCATCTTCAACTTTAAACCAGTAACCGGACTCATGGAAAATCATCGCTTCAAAATGGAAACTCTATAGAGTTCATCCGTCTTTCACTCAAACCAAAAGAATGGACTATAGACCTTGAGTACACCTACCTCCATGTTCCCCTCCACGTTTCTGTACATCACCGCTTTCGATTCATGTACGAAGACAAGGTTTACGAATTTCAGTGCCTCCCATTTGGATTAAATGCTGCCCCTAGAATTGTTACACTCGTTCTCAAACCCATTCTGGGCCACCTTCATTAACATCAGATCCCAGCAAGCGAACTTTACCAAAAATCTCCTGAACAACCTTGGTTTCATCATCAACTTTAAAAAGTCAAGACTTGGTCCTTCTCAAACCTTCACTTTCTTAGGAGTCTTTTTTGGCCAGGTCTCAGCAACAGTAAAGCCATCAACAGACAGAACCGAAGACCTTAACTTCACACCCAGACCTTCCTCCAGTCCAAGGACCACTCCTCACAGACCTCAACTTCTCGCATGGGAAAAATGGACTCCATGGCAAGCCTCGTCCCCTACGGCAAATGGATGAATTGTCCTTTCCACCACTTTTGGATCGATATTTGGGGATCAATTGAACTACCGTAGAAAGCCACCAAACCGACCGACTCAAACTTCCCTTGAGAAAGCCTCCAATGGTGGACCAACACTCATAATTTCTCACAAGGGGTTCCTCTCCACGAACCAACCCTGAACTTTCACCTTCTGATGGACCCATCCCAAGAAGGGTGGTTAACCCACACCAAACATCACAAGATTTAAGGAATTTGGTCTCCCAAAACAAATAGCTACATCACCGTGCTGGAACTAAAAACTATTCACAACGCACTCCTTCATTTTCACCACCTTGTAGCAGACAAAACAGTCCAAGTCCAAGCAGACAACACACTGCCATGGCATACATTATGAAAGGAGTCGAGGAACTTGCTCTCGTTTGCTACACCTGATCATGTCGGAACTCTTCCAATCGGCTAATTCTTCAACACGACCCTTCTACCACTCCACATCCATGGCAACCACAATGTTATAGCAGATGCCCTATCTCGCAGCAAATGGCCTTCAGGGGAACGGACTGTAGAAATCAATTTGCGAATATCTCTTAATTACATGGGGCACACCAATAATCGACTTATTAGCCACGAGGCACAATGCCAGACTTCCCCACTTCGTCAGCCCGATTCCAGGTGAACAAGCCTGGCTGTGGACGCTCTAACTTACTCTTGCAAGAACCTTTACGCCTACCTCTTCCCACCGTTCAAGTTACTTCTAAATGTCTTACAGAAAATAGAACAAATCCAGGGCCTTTATTCTACTGGTGGCAGCGAACTGAACAGCAGCCTCCTCATTGACCAACCAAGAAGCCTTCCAAAACTCCCAGACCTTCTGTTGCAATGGAAGGGAACCAAGCTCCATCAGAATCCCAACATCTTACACCTGCACGGGGGTCTACTATCATCAAACTCACCAAAGAGGCAGGCATTCTTGAAGAGACAAGCCACCAGAATTGCAAGCAAAGCCATCCGTGATTCCAATAGCAAAATATGCAAGTCATTGGAAACGATGGTTTTATTGGTGGAACGCATGGGAAATTAATCCAATCCATCCCCCTTTGCTCGAATGACTAATCTTCTTCAATGATCTCTTCAAAGACTAAAAGGCTCAACAATTGTCGGGTATCGCTCTGCCTTAACTTCCATTTTCAAAGCTGCCGGCAATGCTTCTTCTTAAAGACTTTCGTATTCCCACTCTTCTTAAATCGTTCGAAATCAAATGCCCCTCAATCCATCGTATCTTCCCAGAATGGGACCTTTCAAAATTCGATCGTCCTGAACGCTGTCATGAAACAACCCTTCGAGCCTATCCAAACATATCACATCAATCATCTTACATGAAAGATAGTTTTCTTAACATCACTGACAATTACAAGCCTTCGATGCTGCCAGATGCAAGCACTCTCCAGTGACCCAGCCTATTGCTGCTTCTTTGACAACTGCAAAGTTCATCCACCTGAGGCCTCGTCCAGACCTTCGAACCAACACGCAAAGACCCTCACAACCCTCAAAGCCAATCATCATTCCAGCGCTGACAAACATCATTGGCGGTGAACCAGAAAGAACACTTTGTCCCGTTCGATCTTTACACTTACATAAAGAGAGCGGCAGAAAATAAGTGTCGCAGAGGCCGCTTTCAGTCCCTTCCGTCCATCACAAAATCAGTCAATGTAACTTCAGCAACAATAATCACAATGTGGACTAAAACCTTTCTCTGGAAAGCCTACAACGACCAAGACATGAACTGTGCAGACAAGAACATCAAGGTCACAGCGCACGAACTCGAGGCACTCTCCACTTCATGGTCCTTCAACAGACAAGTCTCCATTTCTAAAATCCTCCATGCCGCATCCTGGAGAAGGCAAACCGCTTCACAAGCCACTATTTCATGGACGTGTCAAGACAAGGCAGCTGCGTGGGTTACGCAGCTGTCCAGATATATAGAGAGAAAAAACTTCAAGGGAGAGAAAGCATTACAGGAACTGAATGCAAAAATCCACAGGTAGTGTAGGTTTTCATTTTGGGAAATAGAAACCAATTTTGATCCCTCCGATAAAATAGGGATTTTCGTATTCGTAGTACTTTAATGAGCTGGGCTCAAAATAGGTGGGTGCAACATTTATTACTAAAATAAAAATAAAAAATAGAAATAGTAACCAAACGTTAAAAGATAACTAGCATGATACACAGTGATTCTGTTGCCGTTTCGAAATATCCGATACTTGAAAATTAATAGTATTCTTCCCCTAAGTATGCTTCTCTCGCTGGAGTTTTAAAGTTGTGTAGAGACGGCAAGCTGCGTAATCCCTCCTGCGCGTGCACGAGGATACTCTACAAAAGTATTCGGGCTGGACCGGCCCGCGATCTTTTCCCTCCAGCTTCAGACGAGATGTCATCACTTCACTCCATTCAAGTCCAAGCTCTCCGATCCAGTTTTTTTTGACAATCCATCATTTTGCATTTCTCGGATTGCCTACAACGTTCAAGCGGTTTGCACCATGGCCCGATCCGTAAAACTTCTACTGGAAACGCTTCTTCCAAGATGGCCGCGCCGTCGCCTCGTAGTCCATCGCCAGCCGAACCGAATATTGTTGCCAATCCATCAGTTTTCTGCGTTCCTTCTTTTACAATCCACGGAAAGCCAGCAAACGCTCAAGCGGACAAGCGCCATGGCCCAATCCAGAGAAACGGTGACTGACTCGTCATTCAAGATGGCCGGTACTTCACCTCACAGCTGTCATCCGTCCATCTGATAATTGTTGACAATCCGTCGTCACGATCCAAATTTCGTGACCTTCGTTTCCCTGCAATCCAGCTTTTCTCCATCCCAATCCTGATTTCAAGTTCTGGGACTGCAGCGCGTGCACATAGCGGACTAACAATGGCCGTCTTCACGCCCGAAAGACTGCTGTCTGTCTATCCGTCCTTGATTGTTGGTCGATAGTTGGCAGCATCTCCGTTTACGCAAACAGACTGGATTTCACCATTACTCACAGTATTTGTTTGCTGAACCATTAATCTTCTTCTTGAAAACAAGTTCTTGCAGTCACGAGTTGTCTCATCCAAGATTTCAAACTTTGGATCGCCATCCTCATCCATGCATCTGTTCTGAAGTCAAGAACACGAATTCATGGATCCTGCTATCCGAAACTTCCCGATCCACAGCGTGCTCAAGTGAACAACACCACGACCCAATCCAGTGAAACAAGAAAGACCTTTGTCTGAAGAGGACTGAATTTCACTACGACTCACTGAAATTTTCACCCAACCATCAATTTTCTTTCCCAACAACAAGTTTCTTACAGTCACGAATCGTGTCATCCAAGACTTTAAGCTTCGGAATGCCATCCTTATCCATGCATTGCTGTCTTGAAGCCAAGAACATGCAGTGATGGAAGACTAGGTGAAGCCTCCCGATCCGTGGTGTGCTCAAGCAGACAACACCACAGCTCGATCCACCTAATCAAGGAGAGTCCTTTGTCTGCCCTTCCGACCCTGCTTGTTGCTCCGTTGAGCAACTCCGTTTTTGGACTACCATCTGAATCCCAAGCGAACTGGATTTCCCCACGACTCACAAAAATTTTCGTTCAACCACCAATCTTCCTTCCTGAAAAACAAGTTTTCTCACTGTCACGGATCGTCACTTGTGTGCTCCACAATGGCAGCCATCAATTTCATGTCAATATGTTAACCCTACAAAGATACCCCTTTAACTACTAATAGGCTATTCCATCTACATCATTAAGGACGTATGATGTGCGTGCGTGCGTGCGTGCGTGCGTGTTTGTACTTCTACTCCTCTGAAACCAAGGCACCTACAAAGATGGGAGTAGGACCAAACGAAAGATAATTAAATTACGCTTTTAATAGGCCTATTTTCATCGCTATAACTTGATATTATCACTCTCAAATATACGAAAAAACCTGAAAAACTAACGTCAAAGTTTTTTTAAACCCTCTTGATGATTGTTCATGACGTCATAGTTTGTTCATGAAAACCTCCTCGAGCGAAGAGACATGATCTGGAAAAGAATGCACGGACAACGTATTTCGCAACAAACCACATATACATCTTAAAATTTGTTTTGTATTAATTGACTTGATGCAGGAAAAAAATCAAAACAATAGATTTGATTTTAAAACGGTGTTTGCGCTGATTGAGTGAGCGAAGCGAACGAAAATCAGCGTTTGTCATCAGAAACAGTGCTTTTCTAATAAATTGCTTGATCTTAACTTTTTGCTCGACTCCTTGGACGTAAAAAAATAATACTGACCTTCTCTCGAGATAACCGATATCGCATTCGATACTCTTATAATTCGCTTGATCGTTTTTTATGTGGAATGTCTGTATCATAAGTGTTGCAGCAAGAAATCTCCTCGAGAGCAGCGAGACGACGCGGAATGAGCGAGCGGAGCGAGCGACTCCGCTAGTAATTATATATAGTATTAAGTTGCATCACATGACTTCCTGTTACAATTGTATTTAAAGAGAAGTAAACAGGAAGTTCGCTGTCTTATCAGCTGTAGCCTACAGTCTGGTAGTCCGTGTGTTTATTACTATTGGCTCCCATGCTGGGCTTAGGTGTGTCCCCGCCCAGGACATCACAGTTGGCGACGAGTCCGGTACCTTTGGTAATCTTTAAAAACTTGAGCTTAAACTGATAGGTCTTCAACCACATCTTTGCTCCATATTTGTGGTAAGTTGCAAATTTTTTTCATTTTAGCAATGAAAATTAGTGCTCTGAATTCCTATCAGAGTTTAAACTTTTTCAGAGTTATTTTGTCGTGGTAGTGCTGTGTGGTACGAAATGATAATAGTTAAATTTAGTATCATAACAACTAGAACCGAAGTGGGCAATTGGATTTATTATGGTTGATTTTACCTTGGCAGTGTTCTAGAGCGACGCACTGGCGTGTCCGCACAGGTGTCCGCATAAACCTGAAGGTTCGAAAAAGGCGCTGCTAAATTAGCTCTTGTAAATTCGATTGTGCCATTGCCCATATTCGGGCTAGTGTGTGCTTGTATAAAATTTAACACCGTAGGTTTATGCTCAAACTTAGTGAAATCTGGTCTGTGCTGAGGCTTAGGCCAGAAGTGTTGTTTTGTAAAACGTTGTAAATGGTAAACGTAAAACATTTTTTTTTCAAATCCTAGTCCCTTTAAATTTAACTTGTAGGCAGTTAATTTATACAACTAGGTAGGCTACAGTCAAGCTTGATTTATTACTGTGTTTAAATAAGTGACCGGTAGTCTTGAGTGCTCCAGTTTAATCCTTGCATGTTAAACAGGATTGTAATTAAATGTAATTAAATTAAATTTGTTAGGCTGATGCCAAAGACAGGTGTTGGTATCAAACCACCTGTAATTGCTAAAATTAGCAGTGAAAGTGAAACTTAAAATAATTCAGTAGTGAACGCAAGCGTTAATGAAACTAGTTCTAATTTAAATGTAAATTTTGAATCTAGTGATAGTGAAGACGACGTCAACATGGGTTCGTCTAAAACCGCTGGTTTATTTTCGGAATTCAATTGCGAGTCTGACACATGGGAGAAATACTCCGGCCGATTTCGTTACTATTTTTAGCTAAAGAAATACCAGCAACCAAGCAAGTTAATTTTCTAATGGCTTATGTAGGCCAGAAAATGTTTGATAGGATTCTGAATATACTCTCACCTGATTTGCCCGACTCATTAACACTTGATGAGCTCGTTAAAAAAGTTTTAGACGACGTTGAGCCAGTGCCCTCCGTGGTATCTCAAAGTGTTAAATTCTTTAGAAGATCGCAAAAATCAGATGAGAGTATCAGGGAATATTTAGCTGCATTAAAGCTAATGACGAAGTATTGTGACTTCGCTAAAATTAAAGATATTAACAGCAAAATGATTAGGGATCGCCTAATTAGGGGGATCCAATCAGAAGTCATTCAACGCGAGTTGTTGAAGCAGACTCTGGATTTAAAGGCTACAACATCCTTAGCTTTATCCTTAGAATCTGCTGAAACAGACCAAAGCGTTTTGAGAAGCCAGTCTAGAGCTGTTAACTACGTAGCTAAAAAATCGAGCAAAACAACAAGTAGGCCTAAATCCACTAAGGATTTCATTTGCTATTGTTGCGGAAAAATTGGCCACGCGAAAACACGATGTAAATATCGAGACTATACATGTGGCCGATGCCACACTGTCGGCCATTTAAAAGCCGTGTGCCGAAAAGCTAGTCATTCGAATAGAACTTTTAAATCACTCGACCACAACTAAACCAAGTTCTAGCACAAATTTTAAGGCTAGGCCGAACACAAAACAAAAGTAAAGCTATAAAAAACGCGTCAACAAACTCGAACGTGATAGCGAAAGTGATAGTGACGAAGGCCAGGATGTTGAAGCCGAAAATTCAGAGTCTGGTTCCGGGTCTGATAACGATTCAGACAACGACTATCTTGTACTAAAAAATAATACTCTTGGACTGAGTCAGGCTGCGGACCAGATTTCAATTCTCCTACAAACCAAAAAAATAATAGTAGTAGTTAATTCTATGAAAATCCATAAATGGAAAATGCCAGTCTGCCTAAATGGTGTCAAGCTAGAAATGGTACTTGATTCCGGGGCAGATGCATCCATTATCCCTATTGACTGGCATCAAAAATATTTTGCGGACTGTCCTTCAAAAATCAGTCCGTACGCAATACACTCATACACTGACGGAATTGAGAACAAAATTTACACTGTAAGTCTGAAGGTTGAAATGCAAGGTCAAATTGAACATTTGGATGCTTTAGTTTCAAAATTATATATACCTGCATTAATGGGAAAGGATTGGCTTTCTTTTTTTCGAGTAAATTTCCATCCTTTTTACGACCTACAAACGAAAGTGAAACCTAAGAAAAGTGTTAAGAAAATTAAAACTAGCATTATGCCAGTTGACACTTTCGAAATAGTGAAGGGTTTCCCGGAGCTATTTTCCGAAGGCATGGGTAAGTTTAAGAATTTTAAAGCCAAAATTCATTAAAAACCTGATGCCAAGCCTGTGTATAGTCGAGTAAGACCAGTTCCGTTAGCACTCAAAGAAAAGGTTAACCAAGATATTCGTAGATTGGTTGGCTTTGGAATTCTAGAGCCTATGGAAACTTCTCAGTGGTCTACGCCGATCGTCATAGTTCACAAAGCGGATGGTCAAATCTGAGTGATTGGTGATTATAAAACCACCGTGAACCCTCAACTAGAAGTCGACCACTATCCAGTTCCCACGGCCGCAGAATTATTCAGTGAATTAGCAGGCAGTGACACTTTTTCCCTTATCAATCTTAAGGATGCATTTCTGCAAATTGAACTCGACAAAGAGTCACAAGAAGCTTTGACAATAAATACGAAAGATGGCTTCGCGTACCCTGGGTCTAGTGTCCAGTCCTGGAATTTGCCAGATGGTAATGACTCAAGTCACCAGTCAAATCCCCAAACGTCTCCCATTTTATGATGACATCCTGGTGAGCTGGAAGGGGGGGAGCATGAAGAATCGTTAAATAAACTGTTAAATGCTTTACAAGATGCAGGAGCCAAACTTAGGATCGAGAAGTGCAAACTGTCGCGGCCTGAATTAAAATATTTAGTCCACATGATAAATGCAGAAGGCCTGCATACACTCCCTGAGGTTATCGAAGCAGTCACAAACGCTCCTAACCCAACATGTATTCAAGAGCTTTCCGGGTTTTGTAAACCATTACTCAAAATATTTACCAAATTTCGCTCATATTCTGTAACCAGTAACACGTTTGTTAAGTCCAAGTGTGAAGTGGATTTGTGGGGTGACCGTGCCATGAGTAAAGTAAAAGAATTATTTCTTAAATCAAAAGTTCTGGTTCATTACGATCCGAAATTAAAGCTCAAACTCGTTTGTGACGGGTCACCCTACGGGGTCGGCGCGTGCCTTATGCATGTCATGAAAAACTGTCGATAGCTTTCGCTTCACGTAAGCTCACTCAAGCGGAAAGGGGCTACTCGCATTTTGATCGGGAAACTCAACGTGTCTTGGGGAGTGAAACGGTTTCATGAATACGTTTATGGTCAGCGATTCATACTGCAGTCTGATCAGAAGGCTTTAGTTTGGATTTTTGGGCCTAAAAAAGGAATACCGCAGATGGCAGCCGCCAGGGTTCAGCGTTGGGCAGTGATGCTTAATGCTTACGATTACGAATTCGAACACATGCCTGGTAAACTTAACTTGATGGCAGACGCGTTATTGCGCCTTCCCCTCACAAATTCCTGAAATTCGAGAAAGCAGAAGAGCAGTACAATATTCTTGCTTTAGAAACTATTTCTAATCTTCCAGTTTTAAACGAGACACTCGTTCATGAAAGTAAACGTGATAAAATCCTTTCAAAAGTTTATCATTATGTGAAGCATGGCTGGCCTGACAAATGCGAAATTCCCGATCTGTTACCATACTTCACACGTCGTGCTGAAATCTCGGTCGAAAACGAAACCTTATTTTGGGAGTATAGATCGAGTCCTTGTGCCGACGGCCTTGCGGAGACAAATCTTGAAAGATCTACACAGTGCTCACTTTGGCATAGTTAAATTGAAAAGTTTAGCTAGACAAAAAATCTGGTGGCCTAAAATTTACTCTGACATTGAAAATAAAGTCAAATCATGCCAAAATTGTCAAGAGTATACGATACGCAAACGTCTCGTCTTAAGCATACGTGGGAATATCCACTAAAACCAAATAATCGCTTACACACTGATTTTCTCGGGCGAATGGACAATTACATGTTTTTATTCTAGTAGACGCACATTCAAAAATTCCTTTTGTGCATAAAATGAAGTCAACAACGTCCGCGCGTGTCATTGACGTTTTAAACAATCATATAGCTTTTTATGGTTTAATGGACAGCTTAGTTACGGACAATGCGGCTTAAATTTGTCCTCATAATTCCAAAATTGGTTAAAATCCAATGGAATTAGGCACATGACTGGGCCAAGTTTTGCACCTTGGACCAACGGCTTGGCTGAGGTATACATCCGTAATTTCAAGAGAGTCTACAAGGCCGCGCGGCGACAGGGGTCTACTATTCAAGAGCGTATAAATTCTTACTTGTTATCAGCACGAAACACTATCTCCGCTACCACGCAAGCAACACCCAGAAAATTATATTTTAACCGAGAATTAAAGTCTGGGCTGGATTTATTGTTCCCTGACCCTATTGCAGCCATTCGCCATAAACAATTAAAACAAGTACAGAGCACCCACCATCGTGAGTTGAAAACGTATCAAATAGGTGAAAAGGTTTGGAATCGTGACTTTTGAACGACAAATGATAGGCTATGGTCAGTTGGTATTGTTAACCAAATATGTAGTAATCAATCCTTTACTATCGTTGATACTAATGGTAATACAATTCGCAAACATCGCGAACAGCTAAGGTTACATACCACCGAAAATGATTATCCAGAGCAGTCAACAAACGCACTAATTCCGACGGCGAAAAGCAGTAATTCCTCCATGCATAATAATGAGGAACATCACTCAAATTTCAAACTCATGTCTTTTGGCGGCAAGCAACGTGAATAGCCAAGTTCCGCTGACGTTAGTTCCTGAGCATCGATCTCTCGGCTAATCCAGAAAGTCGATTTCTGTAACCGAGGGCTCAAATCCACCAATCCAACAGCTTGAAAAATCACCTGAGAATTTGCTACGCAAGTCACCAGGTGGCAGAAAATCTACAGCTAAATCACCCCACACACACGAAGTGGATGAGTCTGCTAACATAAATAACCAATCACCTTTGGCTACTACCAGTGCCGTTCTTGAAGGAAATAAGTCAGAAAGGTCACAATCTTTATCGATTATTACGTCACCATCTGCTAAGCAATCACCACCGAAGCCAGGTCATGCTAACAAAAAAGCGAAACCGAATCCCAATAAACGCAAAGTTGTGCTATCACCAACACAGGTTGATATTGCGACGCAGCTCCAAAATACTCATCGTTCAAAGAGACTGCGTAGAGCTCCAGACAAGCTCAATTTGTATTTTTTTTTGCAAAATTACCAGTTGGCTACAACTTCTTCGTTTTTTGGTTGTTGTAATCCGTTGCATATGAATTAAATGATAGTTCTTTTTAAACTGTAGCAAGTAACGCTAAAATGTTTTGTCCCCTAGTTAATCGTGCAGAGAATTAGCTCTGTTTATTTTTAAAATGTCCACCTTTAAAATTAGGTAAAATGTAAGTGTATATTGTTGTACGTGTGAAAAATTGATTTCACGATTTTATCCTCTTTGTATCTTTTTTGTATTTTCATGTTAATTTCTTCACTCATCGGAACAAAAAATTGTTGGATCCACAATTCCCACTCCGGTGAAGCCTACCAAAAGTAACTTTGGCACCGAATCCTTGGATGATAGATGTTTCTCCACAGCAACGCGTTCTGTAGCGTTTCAGCTGCAGAAATGGTTGCTGCAAAAAGAAAATTAACCAAAAAAGGCTACGATAATTAAAACAACAACACTGAAAATTTTAATTGAATTTGTTGTAAATTGCTCCAAAAAATCAATACAGAAATTTAAAACTGGCAAGTTTTCAGCCAGTTTAGCAATGTTTAATTTTTGGCTTAACCATGTACACAGTAGGCGACAACGAGTTTGTCCAAGCAACAATGTTATTTACAACAATCACTTTCTCAAGAATCCTGTTGTGCGTTCTTCTCGCATGAAGAAAGCTTTGTTACTCACTTGCGTGGTAAAAACGGTTAACCTCTAAGTAGGTTCCCTAAAATTGAAAGCTCTTTCTCTTTTATAAATCCGATAATTTAAGGGAATTCACTGTATTGTATTGCGTCGTTCCATTGAAATTTCGAATAGACTGATAGGTCAAAAGGCAAAAACAAATTTGTTTGGAAATTGAATTTTTTTCAATGTGTTGGGATATATTTTCTTTTGATGTAGAATAAAGTAGGGAGTCCCATTATACTGAAGAATCACGGAGAATTTGACAAGGCTCATTGATTACTGTAAATAATGCACAAATATTAATATGAATAAAATGTGCGGAATTTTATAATGAACAGAAACCAGGGCATGCAATCCCACAGATTTTGTCCGGACTGGCTGCTATTTTTTTATAACAATACTTAAAATTATAAAGAAAAAAAAATTACTGAAAATATAAAGGAGTAAATGAAACATAAAGCACAATACGGAATTCACTTACTAAGAATATATTTGTTTAAAGTTTCGAATCCGTGACCTCCAGATGACTGCCCAACACTGACAACAGAGCCATTCTTCTAATTTCTTCTGATAATCAAGTAATTATTTTTTCGCTTTTGTTTTGAAAGACTATACTTCTATACTTTTCTAAAAATTTCCTAACACGATTAAGATTACTTCAACGTTATAAATATTGTTGTATACTGGCATGCTAGTTACGCAAATAGGAAATTGTTTGTCCGACTTTGCTGCTGCACATTCTTGCGTTACGTTCACTCAAATATAAATTATGAAAATAATAACCTCGCAAAAGAACGGCTTCACAGTTTAAAAAAGCATTAGAGCTTGTAGCCCCATAGAACTCACAGCTGTGAACACACAAATCGTGCGGGGGGGGGGGCAGTGGAAATTGAGGATTATTAATGATTAAGGCACACAAATAAAAAACGGATTAGAGTTCAGTCCAATGAAACGAACTACAATTTGAACGCTAGTTCCAAGAATTGGTGTTCAAATTATATTTCGTTTTCTTTGATTGAACTCTGATCAGTTTTTTATTTGTGTGCCTTCACAGCTGTCAGTTTCATGGGGATACAGGATCTAATGATTATTTTTAAAACTGCGAAACCGTTTTTTGTTGATTAATTATTTACATAATTTATATTTGACTTAATGTAGCACAAAAATGTGCAGCAGCGAAGTCAGACAAATACCTGCCCATTTGTGTAACTAGATTAACAGTATCCTGCAACATTTATAACGTTAAAGTATTTTAATCGTGTTAAAATTATTTTGCAAAGTCGAGCTTTCGGAAAATAGCGAAAAAATAATT